>SSNS01000107.1:799552-848223 GCA_006937985.1 Aphyosemion australe | reverse complement strand
ACAGACATACACACCCACACATATTATACATTAAATCGTTCCGCTTGGTCTAAGGAACCCAGTGCCCCCCCACCCCCTTTCTCTGCTCTCTGATTGGCTGAGNAACCGTTCTTAAATGGTTTCAGTCTTATCTACAGGACAGATCTTTTTCTGTGCATTTGGGGAAGTTTAAATCTCAAGTGGCACCTGTTGATAGTGGGGTTCCCCAGGGTTCCATTCTGGGGCCTGCACTTTTTTCTCTATATATTTTGCCCCTTGCCTCCATCTTTGCCAAACACAACATTACTTTTCATTGTTTTGCAGATGATCTTCAGATTTATTTACCACTAACTCCAAATTCATCTGCTTCTCTAATGGCCTGTTTGGAAGATGTTAAACAGTGGATGTCAATTAACTTCATGAAACTGAATGACTTGAAGACTGAGGTTGTGGTTTTTGGTTGTGGAGACCAGTTAAGGGGCGTCGTAAGTCCCCTTGGTCCATTTTCTGATTTTATAAAACCTTATGTGAAAAACCTTGGCTTCTTTATGGATGGTTCCTTTAAATATGACAGACAGATAAGTGCAGTGGTCCAGTCTGGTTTTTATCATCTGAGGCAACTGGCAAGAGTCAAACAATATTTGCCGATGGCTGTCTTTGAACAGGTTATTCATTTGTTTGTCTCTTGTCGGCTGGACTACTGCAATTCCCTTTATTATGGCCTTGACCACTCGTCTCTAAATCGTCTGCAATTGGTGCAAAATGCAGCAGCTCGTCTTTTAACAGGTACTAGGAAGCGTGATCACATCACCCCAGTGCTTGCTTCCCTCCACTGGTTACCGGTCCAGTATAGGATTCAATTCAAACTATTGCTCTTTGTTTTTAAATCTCTTCATGGTCTGGCCCCACCTTACATTGATGACTTATTGTCAACTTACACTCCTGCCAGGAATCTCAGGTCAGGTTCCCAGTCCTTGTTGTCAATTCCAAACGCTCGCCTTAAGACGCGAGGTGATAGAGCATTTTCTGTGGCCGGTCCAAAGCTTTGGAATAACCTTCCTCTGCAGCTCAGGTCATCTCAGAGTTTGGATGCTTTTAAGGCACAACTCAAAACGCATTTCTTTGACCTGGCTTTTAATGATGGTTAAATTTTATTCTTTTATGGGTCTTTTATTAAACTGTTTTATGTGTGTTTTTATTTTTCTTCTTTTATCTTGCTGTTTTATGTTTTTAGTTTATTTATTGTGTTGGCATGTTCATTATGAATGTGTACGTTCAGCACTTTGGGTTGCGTGAGCAACGATAAGCGTGCTTTATAAATAAACTTGACCTTGACCTTGACCTTGACCTTTTAACATGGGAGTCAATGGAAACATGCTGCTTTCTGGAGCCAGCCCCTAGTGGATGAGGGGGGAACTGCAGCTCTTGTCACTTCCACATTGGCTTCACAGGGGCAGCAGTAGCTCAGAAAGCAGAGCGGCTTTTCCAATTATCAGAGGGTTGTAGGATCGATCCCGGCTCCCTGAAGAGAACTCTGCTGTTGTGTCCTTGGGCAAGACACTTCACCCTACTTGCTGGGTGGTGGTGGTCAGAGTGACCGATGGTGCCTGTGTACAGCCACCTCTCCTCCGTCAGTGCGCCCCAGGGCAGCTGTGGCTACATTGTAGCTCATCACCACTCAGCCAAGAACATAAATAGCTTGTTTGTTTTTCTCGGGTAAAGGAAGTTTAGGCCTGAGGGTTTTAGAGACCTCTTACAGTTTTGTAATGTTGTGTGGAAGACAATCAGACGTAAATGCTGCAGGTTATTGGTCCAACACAGACCCATTGTGTTATTAAAACTCTTGTTGTTTTCTGACTCATTGTGTTTGAGGAAGTTTGGGTTTGAGTTTAAAGCAGAGGAAGTCCAAGAGGAAAAACTTCTCTGCTGCTTTTATGTACAAGATAAATAAAACTTATTCTGTTTCCACTTACATCTCTTAAAAAAACAAATGATCTGTAAAAGGTTTGAGGCTGATTTCCGTGTTTAATTTCTGTCTATGGTAGTAACTCTGTTTGTAGCTGACCTGCCATGCAAATCAAGTCTGTTTCCTTCCTGTAGCACATTGTAAAGTGTCATGGCAGCACGCTGCTGCCACAGTTCCTGGGAATGTACCGGATGAGCGTGGACAGCGAGGAGACCTACTTGTTGGTCATGAGGAACATGTTCAGTCACAGACTGGTGGTGCACAGGAAGTATGACCTGAAAGTAAGGAACACCATCAGCATGTCACACAGTTCTCAAAATCATAGACATTTTTTTACTAGCTAAACAAAAATCTTTCCTGTCCGTGTTCTCACTTAATTAAATGTGCCTTTTGGTGCTTGTATACTCAGTTCTGTAACAAAAATTTTTTTCCAACTAAAAATGGTTTCATTGGTGTGAACTTTGTTCCTGCAGGGCTCTCTGGTGGATCGTGAAGCAAGTGACAAAGAAAGGGTAAAAGTCAAAAACCACAACATTCCACTTTTTCTGCTCTTTCCTTTTTCACATCGGTGTTGTTTCTCTCAAAGGAAAAGGAGCTTCCTACCTTTAAGGACATGGATTTCAGGAACAACATGCAGAAGGTGTACGTCACTGAGGAGCAGAAGGAGAAGTTCATGGAGAAACTCAACAAAGATGTGGAGGTGANAACAAATCACAGAGGAAGGAAAGAAAGCAGAACTCAGGAACAGTGTAGTCGGGATATTAAAGAGCAGCAAAATAAAACACAGTAATGTCACCAAAAAAGAAAGAAGGGCCATAACCACTTTAGCGAAAAACGAAAACATTACAATTGTACCAGCAGACAAAGGAAGGACGACAGTAATAATGGATAAGGAAAAGTACAAAGAGCAGATGGAGTACATGTTAGAGGACAAACACACATACAAGATATTAAAAAAAGATCCAACAGAGGAGATCAAGAAAAACATGAAAAAAATACTCAAACCGATACAAGAACAGGGCAGAATAACAGAAAAAACATACAAACACTGGATACCAACGGCAAACATTATCCCAAGAATATACGGAACACCAAAAATACATAAAAAAGACACTCCACTCAGACCAATAGTAGACAGTATAGGAACTCCAACATATAACATGGCAAAGGACATTAGTAAAATCATCAGTCCATTATTAGGAAACACAGAACAACACTGTAAGAACACTATAGAGTTATCAAAGGAGTTAAAAAAGATCACACTGCAAAAAGAGGACATACTAGTATCACATGACGTCACATCTCTTTTCACTAAGACACCAACAATAAAAACCATAGATATAGTAATAGACAGACTCAGACAAGATAAAACCCTACGAAAAAGAACAAATCTAACAATTGAGGACATAGCACAGCTAATAAAACTGGTGGCAAATTCTACATATTTCATTTACAACGAGACAATATACAGACAACTGGAAGGATTCGCGATGGGAAATCCGTTATCAGCAACCCTCTGCGAGTTTTTCATGGAAGATTTGGAACAAAAAGCATTAACCACTACACCCGAAAACTGTCAAATAAAGTTATGGAAGCGATATGTAGATGATATATTGGAAATCATACCCGAAGGACAAACACAAGCAATAACAGAGCATTTAAACAACATAGACGACACAGGAAACATTAAGTTCACATATGAGGAAGAAACGGAGGGCAGTATTACATTCATGGACATGGAAATTAGCAAAAAACAAGATGGAACGCTTAAAATAAATATATACAGAAAACCAACGCACACAGATCAATATTTACTATGGACATCAGAACATCCCACGATACACAAAATGTCAGTGATAAGAACATTATACAACAGAGCGAAAATTATAACAGAAAAACAAGACAGCAGTCAAGAAAACAGGCACATACACAACTCATTAAGAACCTGTGGATACCCAGCATGGGCGATTAGTAGAGGGAAACAACAAACAAGAGCAGAAAGAATAGAACAACCAAAAAGAAAGAAAAACCCAGAGAAACAGGAACCAAAGCCAGTAATAACCCTCCCATACATCAAAGGAACGACAGAAAAAATAGTAGCAACAATGAGAAAACACAAGATAAACACACCAATCAAACCATACACAACAGTTAGAAAAAGACTGGTACACCCCAAAGACAAGATCCCAGCAGGAAAAAAATGCGGAGTCATTTACGAAATCCCTTGCAAATTATGCAATAAAACATATATAGGAGAAACAGGACGCCAACTTGACACACGAACAGCAGAACACAGAAAAGAATGTGAAAAAGAGACAAGCAGAACACACACAAGAGCAGCAAAACAAGAAGCAGAGAACACAATAAGGAAATCAGCAGTCACAGACCATTGCACCAGAGAAAATCACATCATGGACTGGGACAGAACAAGGATTGTCAACACCGAACAACATAAATACAAGAGATGGATAAGGGAAGCTATCGAGATAAGGAGACGTGGACATGGGACCATGAACAGGGACGACGGAGTATACACGTTAGACCACGCATGGGACTGTGTCATCGAGGAGGACAGCGCGGGCAGCAGGGGGCGATATCGTCGTCCCCTGCTGCCCGCACATAAACGGAAGCGGAAGTGAAGCTGCTTTCAGCAGCTTAGCTCTGAAGAAGGCCACAGTGATGGCCGAAACGTCAGCATAAAAAAGGTAAATAAGATCTCCCGTGTGTCAGCTTATAAAAGTAGATTTAAGAAGTGGATTCCATCTCCAAACTCCACTACTGCTGCAGGTTTTGTTGCAACCTGAGAAATAAAAGCGGGGAAAACTTTTCACGGATGGTGATTAAATGAAGGATTCATTCATCAAAATATCAGAGCACCTATTTCAGACTTCAGAAACAAAACCGAGATAATCCAGAAAATTAAAGACATTCCTCTCTCCACAAAGACAAGGACCATTAAAACGACAGGAGACGTCACCAATCAGCAAATCAAAGACATTAATTCAGCTCCAGCGTCCTCAACTACCTGTGATGAGTCGTGTGATGTGATCGATATCAAACAGACAGCGCTGTTATGCAGGTATGTGAGCTGTGATGGGCTCAAGAAGAAATGATCAAATTAATCCCACTGATTAATATTGTAATGGAAGATAAACTTAAAGCACCAAATATCTACAGCAGAGTCACGTGGTGTGTTGTTCTCTCCAGGATGCTGCAGGAAATAAACATTTAATCATGAATGCTTATTATGTATTTGTAGCCTACTTAGTCATTTTGATAATAGGCTAATATATAATATAAACTATATACACTTACAACCTGTGTGGCCTTCATATAAGGCTTTTATAAGGCTTTTCATTTTTTGCGGCTCCAGACAGATTTGTTTTTTGTTTTTTTTGGTCCAATATGGCTCTTTGAACATTTTGGGTTGCAGACCCCTGGACTACAGCAATGGCAGATCCACCAAAGAAAGCTAGAAATCCCTTATCAGAGGAATCTAGGAAAAGAAAAGAAGAACGCGATAGAGCAAGAACAAAGAACAGAGTTATTATTGGGTCGTCTTTTCCTCGCTGGAGAGCTCTTTTAGAAAGAAAGGCATGAACTACGGACTCTGACCTAGCCGTGCTGCTAATGGCTAGGTAAGTAATAAATGATTTCACCAGGGTTATTGTGTTTGGTCGGGCATAAAGTTGTTATACAGTCCTGATAAAACTATTTATTCAATGTGTGGAGGTGGAAAAGTTTTTGTTGTTTTGCCTGACATTAGGAATGTAAACATGCCTCTTAAGCCCGAGAGAGAGATTTAATGTTACGACAGTGACGTTACGCAGCAAACCTTGAGAGCATATATCCGCAAAGTTCAGAAATGTGGCTTTAAATGTACCATTACATGATATTTTTCATGTTTCTAATGCTCTTAGTCATTTTAAAAATGCATTACTGCTCCATATATTTGTCAGCAATTAATGAATGCATGCGTTAATGCAACTATTTATGTATAAATTGTAGAGTGTACCAGCTGTGGATTATTTACTATTCATCAAGAAAATATAAGTAGATTTTGGGATAAGAAGTTAAGAGTTAACTGCAAGAAGCTCAGTTTACATGTCAATACCAGTGCTCATATGACTGTTTGTTGTGGGCTTTTTTCTGTACTGTTTTGTTGACCCTCCTGTTTATGTGCTAGGTTTTATTATAAGGAAAATATAGATTTCTGGATGTGTGTGATCAGCTGCTTCCAGTAATGTGTTGAGCTGTTTTTGGGTTGTGGCACAGTCGTGGTAGTCCTTGTTATTTATTCTGAATGACAGCAGAATTTTTGTGTGTTTGGTTTGGCTGGTGTTTTGTTGTTCAAAATCTGTCTGATGTGCTTGAATTGTATTCCAGGACAGTAATTGACTTGGATGTTGAGGTCCTTAATTTCAGGGAGGTTTTGGTTTTAGGTTTGCGTCTCCCAGGGTAATTATTTTTCTGGTGGACAGGAGTTGGTCACTCCTCATTACCTTGTTTATCTCTGTGGTGGAGATGTACAACTTTCTGTTTTGGTTGTTTGTTTCAAACCACTTTTAAAGCGGCTATAGCAAATTTACAGAACAAGCTAGGTGTTGAACGCAAACACGGTCACGGAACACTCACCCCTCTCCTTGGGTATCCAGAGACGCTTCTGCCGGAACCAGAAACCCACGCTCCCAGTCATCGTTTTCTAGGTCCAAGCGTCTTTTGTTGTCCGTGACTTCAAATGGTGTTTTTCTTTTTGGGACTCTTGTAGTTTGTCCTGAAGTTGAAGTGGTAGCAGCTGCTATTTCTCCTCTGATATTGAGCAGAGAACCTCTCACACCAGTGGTGTTCTGTTGCTAAATACGTGAGTGTGGAATGAGCGGAGGACCCAGGGAATTGTGGAAGTGTGGCGGTTCAGCGAGACCGACAACTGGATGGTCCAATTGCTTGCAGTCCAAAATGTGTTATTGGTGGAGGTTTTTAGAACCACTATATTAATTTTATTGTTTGATTTATTTTATCTCCACAATATATTTATAGCTATAGTATGTTAGAACGTCAAGAGGCATGAAAACACGATGTTTTAAGATAATATGTTTTCCAAATTTGATATTGCAGCTTTAAGGTGGTTTGCAGAAATAGTCTGACCTGATCTGGTTGTTATTAAAGCAGCAATCTGGAGTTTTCCCCTTTCAGAAATTATGTATGATTAGTCAGAAATCCGTAAAAGTGATTGTCTTATCATGTAGTGATATAATGTAAGCGATACGTCTTATTGTTTTGCTAAGCCCGCCCCCTGCCCCGTAGAATCCATGCAATAGGATACTGAGCGCTGACCAGAACTAACCAATAGCATTAGACTACCGCTTACGTGCTTCAAATTTAAGGAAGTACCTCGGCTGAAGCAGAGTTGATGAACTTTTCACAGACAAGTAAGTCTTTAAAATATAAATATATGAAAACACAACATGACATGAGAATAATACTTGTAAAACAATGTGTTTTAGCTCTGTTTGTCGGCTACAGAAGCACATTCATAAACAAGAAACATGCAGTCACCATCTTAAAAACCCAGATTGACCGACTATTGGTGTGATACGCTTGTCAGCCACTAGATGGTGCCATTAGATAAAAGAAATACTCCGGAGAGCTACTTTAAGGCATCAGCAGTAGGATTTTCTGGTGTTGCTAGGTTTGTGGTTCATTTTAATTAATTAATTTATTTATTTATATTTTGCTGGGCGTGAGGATCCAGTCTGTTCTGTTTCTTTCCTTTTCTGAGCTAGTCTGCTAGTGGAATGTGTTGTATGTGGGTTAGGTTGGCTTTGGTTTTAATCACAGCTACATTTAGAGCTCAGTGAGGTTGAGATCCTGTCTTAATAAATTACTGATTTTATTGCACAGCATCATCTTCACTTACGCACATTAGGTTGCTACCACAACTCCTAAGATGTGTAAATGCCTGAATGCACATGCCGTGCACCCACAGAAACATGCCTTTATAAAAATAGTCTGAATCAAGTAGCAGAGTTTGGTTCCAAGAGTGAGATGGTTTGCAGCAGTTGCTCACGGTCAAAAGTAAAGGTAAATTGTCACTTTCCAAGCTACAATCATTTTAGATATAAAAGCAACAGGGGTTGCTCATTTTAGAGGTTAGAGAATATACTGGAATAAAGTTAGGCGACACCTTCGCTGCTGTGTGTGGCAGGAAGTCAGGTAAATGAACTGAAGATACAAGGAAATATGTGCAATACATGAAAAACTAATACAAATCATCACAGACAACCCATTATGCATCTACAAAAAATGTGCATTTCTTCTTACAAGGTAAAAGAATGTATTCTTAATATTTATAAAACTTTCATTGGAATTTGGCTATTTCTGTTGCAAGCTGTAAAAACAAGATTGTTGTCTCAAAATCTATTTTAAAGACCAAGTTCACTTGTTTATTCAATACATTTGCAGTGCAAACAAAATTATTGAAAATAAACAGAAAAATTATTATTTTGGTTATGTCTTCAACATGTTGTGTAGTTTTGTTGTTAATTATTTGGTTAAAATCATAATTATACTTGAGAGAAAAAGGCTCACTGATATTCACAAAGTGCTCTGATGTTTCAGGGTACAGCTGTCCCTTTACATCACAGCCTGTTTCTATCTGAATTACAGAAATGTCCTCAAAAGGTCTCTGTAATCCTTTAACAAAGACATAACACAAAACGGCCTTTTCCGTGTCCTACCGTGCCGCTGACTTTGACGTCGTACAGTCGTCCCCAGTCGTCCTCGTGGCTGTCAACCATCATCATGCTATCATCCTCCTCCAGGAACCACTCTGCCTGCAGGTCAACCTTCACCTCCTCCCCCATGGAGTGCATACCTACAGCAGGGAATAACCCCTCTGCTGACATGGCAACCTCGACTAAACCCACCTGAAGGATTCAAAGAAGTAACAAAAGAATTCCTGTTGGAGAAGAATTCAAAAAGGAAGACAAAACCTTTAAAATCTATAACATTTTATTGTCAGGCGCCTTTCAAAACACCTAAGATCACAACACGAGGCATGTTAAAAATCTAAAATCAAAACACAAATGGTAATAATAAAGCATATATTGGTGTGCATTGATGAAAACAACAAAAAAATAAAGTTTTTCTAATGAGTACGCCAGTTTGAATAAGTGTGTTTTCAAGCAAGATTAAACAGATGATAAAGACTCAGAGTTATGGACATCAGGTGAAAACTCGGGGCTCCGCCCTGCTGAAAAAAAACAGCATATGTTGTGTTTTGGATGCTGTTACGCTGGTCCAGCATGCAATGGTAGTCCAGCATGGGATGCTGGTGACTGGATGCTGGAGCAGCATCCCATCTTGGACCAGCATGGGATGCTGGTCTAGCATGCTGGTCCACCAGCTAAACCAGCACCAAAACACAACATATGCTGTTTTATTCAGCAGGGCGTGGTGGTTAGATGGGGAACACTAAGATTATGGGAGGGTGTGATGATGAGCAGTTAGGTTATGAATAACCTTAAAAGCAAGAAACTGAAACTACTGAAGAATGGCAGAAACTGGTTCAAAGAGAGAGTTCTGCTAATAATTTGTACAGAAGATTTGTGGACCAGGGTAAGTTTTGGAAGCAACTTGTGTAAGACACCCCAGAGAAGTCCTTACATTATTTAAAACATGATGGGACCAGGAAGTGGATCTGAATAGTGGTGTCGTTTAGCATGAGAGATGAAGGGAAACAGTTATTGTTCCAAAAATGCAAATATACTTAACAATGTTAACGAGTTGGTTTATAGATTTATAGGTTTTGTTACTAGATAGACATACTGATAAAGTAAAACTTACCTCTTTGCCATTTTTGGTGAAAAAGACGTTCGTTAGACGTGCTTCTAAATTTTCCGAGTGTATTCCACATCCAATGCGATCGCCCTGAGCACATTTTGGTCCAAACTGTTTCCCCACAGGATTGCCATTGTATAACCTAAAGTCAATGACAGGAATTAACCAATGCATATGGATTTAGGAACACACGCATGCATGATGCATCTGGATTGGTAGAACTGTTCTGTACAAATTACCTATGAAGATTTCATATTAAATCTAGGTGCATCAGTTCATCATGACTTAACAGAAGTAAATCCATTTAACGATGACATGAAATGTGTTTCAAACTACACCCATTTTCTGTTGTTTAGCTTATTGTTAATGTTTTGGGAGAACAAAATTAGTCAAATTATTGACAAAAATTTGTTAATTTGCTTTGCAGTATTGTGTTGCATCCATCCACCCATCCACTTTCCTCCTCTTTACCCAGAATCTGGTCCCAGAGACAGCAGTCTAAGCAGAGAGGCCCAATCTCAAGATGTTGAATCAAACTCATATTTAATGATATAGTACCAATCAATTTTAGTCGCCCGTTTCTTTAATTAGTGGAACCATTTTGCAGCAGATGTGTTCAAAACTCATTAATTCAGCAGTGAGCAGCATAGTCTACAATAAAAATGCTGACACTGGTTACTGGAGTGCTTTTGTTGTTCCTGTGTTTAATGGTGCTGCTGCTTTTCTCCTCTCAAACAGCAGGTGTCCCCAAGGAGAAAACAATCCTGCTAAACAGCAGAATTGGCACCAGAAGAAGAGTTGTACACAAACAGAAGAACAGAGGAGTCTGCAGGTTATACTACACAACCAAAGATATCTACACCTCTACCTTTTCTGATATTTAAGAAACTAAATTTACTACAGACTTTTCAAATACAAATGTGATTAATTGCACAGTCCTGGGAGATATTATTATTATTAGTATTGTTGTTATTATTATTATTATTATTATCATTATCATAAACAACATCATCAACAATACAAAATATTAACAATAACGCTCTGAAAGTCTAAATCAGCAAAAAGATTAAAATAATTCAAGACAGAAGGATTGCGCTGTAGCGTATAGACGAGTGTGGTCGACTTACTTGCCGTTGTCAGCGTGGTAAGCTACAGAGTGTGGCAGCCATCCAGGCTGGTGGTCCAGTCTGTAAAACTTAGGCACCAGGCCCACAGCGATGGATCCCCTCACCCCCGTGTCCACTATTGTTACCTACACACACACAAATATCACTACATTTAATTTGTCACAATTATTATTTTTTCTTTTGCTCACAAGAACTCTCAGGCCCAGTCTGAGGTTCACTAATTCAGTTTAGTTTATTTATATAGCGCCAAGTCACAACAAGAGTTGTCTCAAGGCACTTAAAGTAAACATTCCAATTGAACCCATTTATCAGTGCATTAAGTTCAGTTCATTATGTCAATTAGTTAAAATTTCCCTGTGTAAGGAAACCCAGCAGATTGCATCGAGTCCCTGATTTATTGTGTCAGAGACTTTACAGCAATCACCATACTAAGCAAGCATGTAGCGACAGTGGAGAGGAAAAACTCCCCTTTAACAGGAAGAAACCTCCACAGAACCTGGCTCAGTATGAGCAGCCATCTGTTACAACTCACTGAGGGTTTGAGAAGACAGAGCAGATCCACACACACACAGCCACGCGTGCATGTATGCGCGTGCGTGCGAGTGAGTGAGTGAGTGAGTGAGTGGAAGTGCGTGTGTGTGCGCGTGCATGTGTGTGTTCGTGTGTGTGCGTGAGTGTATGGAAGTGCGTGTGTTTTTGTGTGCTTGTGTGTGCGCGCGCGTGTACCTGTGTGTGTGTGAAAGAGAGTGGGAGTGAGTGTGTGCGCGAGTGTATGGACGAGCATGTTTTTGTGTACGTGTGTGCATGTGTACTTGCGTGCGTGCGTGTGTGTGCATGAATGCATGTTTGTGCATGCGTGTTTGTGCATGTGTGCGTGCGTGTGCATGCGTGTATAAAATTCCATGAACCTCTGGTAGAACTCCTAGAAAGTAAGGCAGCTGTAGCTCAGTTAATTTCATTAATATTTGCCTAACATTTGTCGTGGTGGGAGCAGCAGTTGTGATGACGTTTGAAAGTACAAAGATTAAACAAAGTGAGAAGCAGCAGAAGTTCAGCCAGTCGGCCAGAAAGAGCGTGGACACGAGCAAAGCTGCAGGACTTCTTACAGCAGCAGTCAAACGGATTCTTTGTGAAAGCAAAACAAGGAGAACTGAGGGAAGCAGTGACGCATGTGTCTACAGAAGCCTGACCTTTATCAAAATAAATGCTCTTAAATTTTAGAGATATCTTACAAACTGACAGCATGTGCGTCACAGAGTGGAGGATAATGTATTGTAACCTCTAGCTTATGACCCAGATAAAACCCACAAATCTAAATGTCAGACAGATCTGTCAGAGCTAGAAATGAGACCATCGCTTGTGTGAAGGAAACTTTCACGTCTGACAAAAAGTCACTTCCAGCGTGTCATAACAACACCTTACAGCTACACAAACAATACAGATGTCCTATGGAGTCAAAGTAAAGGCTTGAACCGTTTTGATGTGCTGTGATTTGCCGTCACGCCACATGTGTTCAGCTACCAGGTTCTGATGCTGCCTGATCCTGGTATGCTCCATATTTAGCCCAGAAGAATGACATTGGATCACCTTCTGAATAAGCTTTTTTTTCTTTAGAAGACTAAAGTGAGAGCAGTGTGTTAGCATCCGTCTCTGGAACAAACTTAAAGCCTGCTCCAGCGTGCACCTTCTACAACCAATCAGGCTAAATAACAACAATCAGCTAAATATTTTTTTTGCCTTCATATAAAAAGCAGTAAATCAGCTTTGCCACGTAAATAAAATAATGCTATTCTGCTGCCAGTTGGCCTGCTGAAAAACACTCAACTTATACTGAAAGATAACACCTAACCCCATCCCTAATTGCATGCAGCTAGGACATTTTTGAGGTAGTGGTTTTGCACTGGTGTACTCCGACTGTAGGGGGCACTCAAGATTTAATATGAAGTTGAGAAAATTATCAGCAATTGGATTCCAAATGCCTAAATTGCTGGTTGGATGGAAACGCAATCCTGGGCACAACCAGGAATATGTGGTATGTGGCTTGTCATATCATAAATAAATTAAAAAAAAACAGCAAAACACTCAAAAAGCTGCATTGTCCAGCAGTCAACTGAAATAACTACATCTTGGAGTGGTCACTTTACATCTGGCAGCAAAATCAGTTATAATACACACTGATGCTGTCTTGCAGCAAAATTTACCTCAAAGTAGCAATTTCCCTTTGATAGAGGATGGCCGGCCACATAGCAGCCCACTTCCTCAGAGTTCCCTTGGTAACTGCACAGGAAAAAGAAAAATTATAGGTTACCAATCAGTGTGACTCCTAACAGGTCCAGCATGGTACTTGAACTAACATCTGAAAGAAAAATATCCCACTCAGGTAAACATACATGCATACAAATGAACATGATGGCAATGAAAGCAGATGCAGAAATAAATGTAGTTAATTTTTTCAAATAAAACAAATTTTGATAAGCCTTGGTCCAATCAGTAATAGTCTCTTATTTACCAAAATATAAGCCTTTGGAACGGTTGTATTCAGGCGGTAAACTGTGTGTACGTGAACCAGACCAACAAGTGGTGAGAGAGGGTATATTGCCCACATACTTAGGGCAATAATGACCATATAACTTTAAACCCAACTCTCCAAAAGATCACAAAAAAAGTAATTAACTAAAAACTATTATTAAATTCTTTTGTCGCATTCTTTTTTGCAAGTATGCTCTTATTTTGACAGCTCCTTCCACAAGATAAAATCCTGTGCGTCCTGCGTTGTTTTTGAAATTCAGCACAAATAAAAATGACAGAATGAAAGAAAAACAAACTGGTGGCAATGATGCTTATCCCCCCCCCCAAAAATACACCCTCATTTTGTTCTGAGTATTAAAGTAAACACTAAAATATTTCATTTGCATCATTTCTGTTGATATTGGTTCTTTTTTATGACATTTTGAAAAATGAAGTTTTCATCCATCCATCTATTTTCCTCCACGGGTCATGGGGGCAGCAGCCCAAGGATGGAGGCCCAGACTTCCCTCTCCCCAGTCACTTGGCCCAGCTTCTCCGGTGGAATCCCAAGGCGTTCCCTGTCCAGCCGAGAAACATAGTCCATCCAGCGTGTCCTGGGTCTTCCTTTAGGTCTCTTCTTAGTTGGACATGCCCGGAAAACCTCACCAGGGAGGGATCCAGGAGGCATCCAAACCAGATGCCTGAGCCACCTCAACTGGCTCCCCTCAATGTGGAGGAACAGCAGATCCACACTGAGCCCCTCCCGGATGGCCGAGCTTCTCACCCTATCTCTAAGGGAGAGCCCATGCACCCTGCAGAGAAAACTTATTTTGGCTGCTTGTATCTGCGATCTCGTTCTTTTGGTCACTACCAAAAGCTAATGACCATAGGTGAGGGTAGGAACGTAGATCAACCAGTAAATCGAGAGCTTCGACTTCCGGCTCAGCTCTCTCTTCACCATGACAGACCGGTACAACGCCCGCATCACTGCAGATGCAGCACCAATCCGCCTATCGATCTCACGCTCCATCTTTCCCTCACTCGTGAACAAGTCCCTGAGATACTTAAACTCCTCGACTTGCAGCAGGACCTCGTCCCTGACCTGGAGAAGGCATTCTACCCTTTTCCGATTCAAGACCATGGTCTCGGATTTAGAGGAGCTGATTCTCATCCCAGCTGCTTCACACTCGGCTGCGAACTGCTCCAGTGAAAGCTGGAGATCACGTTCTCATGAAGCCAACCAGACCACATCATCTGCAAAAAGCAGAGACCTGATCCTCATCATCCCCTCACCACCTTGTTATGAACAGAATCAGTGACAAAGGGCAGCCTTGGCAGAGTCCAACTCTCACCGGGAACCAGCCCGACTTACTGCCGGAAATGCGATCCAAGCTCTGACACGATCATACAGGGACCTAATGGCCCGTATCAGAGGGCCTGGTACCCCTGGTACTCCCAGAGTACCCCCCACAGGGCCTCCCGAGGGACGTGGTTGAACATCTTCTCCAAATCTACAAAACACATGTAGATTGGTTGGGCGAACTCCCACGCACCCTCCAGGACCCCCCCCCCCCCAAGGGTATAGAGCTGGTCCAGTGTTCCACGGCCAGGACAAAAACCACATTGCTCCTCCTGGATCCGAGGTTTGACTATCCGACGGACCCTCCTCTCCAGAACCCCTGAATAGACCTTACCAGGGAGGCTCAGGTGTGTGATCCCCTTTAGTTGGAACACACACTGCGCTCCCCCTTTTTAAAATAGGGGGATCACCACCCTGGTCTGCCAATCCAGGAGAACTGCACCTGATGTCCACGCGATATTGCAGAGCTGTCTCAGCCAACACAGCCCTACAACATCCAGAGCCTTAAGGAACTCCAGGCAGATCTCACCCACCCCCAGGGCCTTGCCACTGAGGAGCTTTTTGACCACTTCAGTGACCTCGGCTCCAGAGATTGTAGAGCCCAACTCAAAGTCCCCACACTCCACTTCCTCACTGGAAGACATGCCGGTGGGATTGAGGAGGTCTTCATAGTACTCCGCCCACCGATCCACAATGTCCCGAGTCTAGGTCAGCAACACACCGTTCCCACTATAAACAGTGTTGGTAGCGCACTGCTTTGGTGGACCAGAATCTCTTCGAAGCCATACCATGGTCTCACCGAACTCCTTCCCTGCCTGGGTTTTTGCCTCTGCAACCACCAGAGCTGCATTCCACTTGGACTACCAGTACCCATCAGCTGCCTCTGGAGTCCCACAGGCCAAAAGGACCTGATAGGACTCTTTCTTCAGCTTGACAGCATCTCTAACTGCTGGTGTCCACCTGTGGGTTCGGGGGTTGCCACCACTACAGGCACTGACGACCCTGTGGCCACAGCTCCAGTTGGCTGCCTCAACAATGGAGGCACAGAACATAGCCCATTCGGACTCAATGTTATTGTGAGCCTTCAGAAAGCATCATTTTGATGACGAGAAAATAAAAGCTGGCTTACAGAGCCGAATGTATCTAAAAACTATCACTTGTTTATTTTTCTAATTGACTAAATTGTTTTGGGGAACATCTGTACCCAAAACTGAAATTTCTAGATGAAACTAATTTTGGTCTTGCCAGATCACTAACAAACAGCTCAACCCTGCCACCTGCTGACATAGATTGGTGTCTGCTGTCTATTTAAAATGTGAACTCTTTTAGGTTTACATAATCAGAAAACTTCATCTGTAATGTGCTTTTCAAAATAAAATGGTCAAAATACATGCATTAAGTCTATGATTGAAGGCACTGTGTTGCTCAGGATCATCACTTGATGCTGCAATCTTAACAAGCTACACAGCAGCATTGCCTGTATGTTAGAGGAGAAATAAATGCAAAATTTTTTCCACATCGATGAGTAATCATGTTACATAATTGTGATTTCAATATTGACTAAAATAAATGATTTTGGTTTGTTTTTCTCCCTAGAATCAAGCAGCTCTAGCCAAACTAAAGCTAAATTAGTAACGTTTAGAAGAGCCTGCTAACCTGAGCACGTCTCCATCCTTCTGCAGTCTCACGTATCTCTCCTGAGCAGGGCGACCGTCACGAATACGACGCCTCAGATTCAGAAGGCATCTGTGATGTAGCATGTTAACATCGTCCATCTGAGTCAAAAAATAAATGAATAAAACAAAATAGAAGAAAATAACTGAAAAGACCATTATTTTACTTTCACATGTTTTTTTTTTTTTTAATAAATCTGCAGTAGTCTCTGGTATGAATGAATGCCTTTTGAGTCATTTGCTTTAGACAAAAAGATCTTGCGCTTCTGTTTCAGGGGTAGAAGATTGTTGGAGGAGTGGGGGGGTGACATGATTTTATGTCTTACTCATTATATGCAAACGTTTCGCCTCTGATTGGCTAAGAGCAACTCTTTCGTGCCCTCGCTCCCTCTTTTTTCTTGGTTAAAAAAGATGCAACGTTAATGTTTTCTCAAATAACACAAGCCTGAATGCAGTGGCAGACTGGCCATCAGGAGCATGCGTTCAAAGTAGCTTTACCTCCTTCACAATGTCCAGGATGCTTTTCTGCTGCAGAGACTGCATCTTCTGCTGGAAGACTTTAATCAACTCTGACAATATTTTTTATAGAGTTGTGATGCCATCATTCAAATGCATATTTTAAGCAACTGGAGCAGAAAGTTCTCCTTCAATTATGAACAACAGGTTCACACACCCGGTGTAGTCTTCTGCTGCTGGAGTCCATCTGGAGCAGCTGTTGTGTTTCAGAGATGCTGTTCTGCAGACCTTGTCAGGATCCAGTGCTTATCTGAGCTGCTATCATCTGAACATTGACTGATGGTTGTGGGTTCAAATCCCAGTAGATCAGCAGATTCTGAAATACTCAGACCAGCCTGTCTGATACCAACAATTATGTCACTTTTAGTCTGATAAAATCTCATTTCTTCTCCATTCTGATGCTCAATTTGAAATTCAGCTGGTCATCTTTGCGATATCTAGTTGTCCAAACTGAACCGAGTCGTTGCCATGCGGCTGGTTAGTTATCTACATTTGTATTAATATGCAGCTGTATAGGTGTACCTAATAAAGTGGCCTCCGAGTGTGCGCCTATAGGCGGAAGTGCGTTTCATGCCTTTTCCTGCGATTTTTAGCAAAATCATGCAAAAACCAAGGAGCCGATTTTTACAGAACACCTCGTAGAAGCGAAACAACGAAAGGAAATTGTATATGTTGCATTTCAAAGCAGATTTTGATGTTTTTTGTAAAATGCAACCTTAGATTATGTAAGTCTTGCTGAGGATGCTCTTTTAGACACTTCCTCGTGACTGAAACAACGTCCAAAATCAGACGTGTCTCATTCCATTTTCGCAACCATTATACTGGCTAGCAATTAAATATTATAAAAACAATTTAAAAAATAAACATTAAAATGAAAACTCGTTGCATCGACACTGGGAGGGGGCGTGTCGCAGCATATTTCCTTTTTCCAGCTAGCATAATTCCAGACAGTTCGCTACAACGAAACAGACTTGAACTCACATTCACGCGTTTAGCAGCTGTACTGTTGACTTCCTCGTTGGTGGACAGCACTTTAAAGATGTAACAACATGCTTGTCACTTTAGAACAGCTCGAATTTAGCCGTAAAGCTAACCCTGCTTTAGCTTATTTAGCGGAGAATGACAGTTCGAGCCACGAAAACAATAATGAGGCAGAGAGGAGGGCTGTGTTCCGTCATTTGTGTGCTTGCTGATCAGTCAATGACTTACCTAGATGCCGTTAATAAGACAGAAATACACTAAAGCCCATCAGGAGTCCATGACATCTCACAAAACTCTGCAAACTAGAGTTCAGCGCTTCTCTGTGACGTCAGGGTCTCCCTTTTTTAAACAGCCAATTGCAGCGAGGTTTGAGAAGCCGCTTCAAGACGTTAACCAATCACGTGCTCCCGGTGCGTCTGCGGCCTTTGCATGTCATCCTGGTTCGAGGGAGTGATTGCGTCTCAATATTTAGTGATGAACCCGTCAGTCATGACCATAAACATTGAATAACATGATATAATGTCACAATATATGATGTCTATGGTCATGACACTGTTGGATCTAACTGGGGATTTGACTGACTTTTATGTTGAACTGGAGTTTCAGTCCCACTGCTGGAAAACTCAACCAGAACAGATTCTGATTAGTGGGAACTAATGTACACCAAAAGTTCATGAGAAGTATTCAGCAGAATAAGATACTGAAAGAGGTGATTGATGAGAAAAAAGGAATCATCCAGAGCTGGAGGGGTGCTGATCTGGCAGGTGTCTTGGAACATCCTCTTGTTTTGTAGAAACAGACATCTGCCTGCTGCAGTTGCTTGCATTGATTTGTGCTCTTGTTGCCAAGACTCATCAGAACAGCAGGCACGAGCACCGACAGTGATGCAGATCTGAGCCACGCACAACCCTGAATTCTAACAAGGAAATGTGTTTGTGCTGTTGAAGAGTCCAATTTTTTTATATGCATTTCTATTTGACACTAACCAAGCATTAAAGGTTATAGGATTTGATTTGAACGTTGATCGGCACTTGTATAGCGCCTTTCAGAGTCAGAGGACTCCAAAGCGCTTTACACTACAGTGCATCATTCATCCATGCACACACACATTCACACTCTGGTGGTGATGAGCTACAATGTAGCTCCAGCTGCCCTGGGGTGCACTGACAGAGGCGAGGCTGCAGAGCACAGGCGCCATCAGTCCCTTCGACCACCACCAGCAGGCAACGAGGGTTAAGTGTCTTGCCCAAGGACACAAAAGCAGCATTCTCTGCCAGGAGCCGGGATCGAACCCAAACCCGAACTTTAAATTACTGGACAACCCACTCTATACCTGAGCTAATGCTAAATATGCACACATGCATGCACGCACATACACACACACGCACGCACGCACGCACACACACACACACACGACGAGGAACAATTAAGTGTCACCAGTTAATCTAACATGCATGTTTTTGGTCTGTGGGACGAAACCGGAGTTCGCAATGAAAACTCATGGATGCATTGGGAGAATAAGCTAACAGAAAGGCTGCAGTCAGACGTTGAACCTGCAACCATTTTGCTGTGAAGAAATAGTGCTACCAGCTGCACACCTGAAGCCCCTTGACCAATTGTCTGAATGAAGTGACAGACTGCATTAATAGTTGAGCAGATTCGAAAGGTGGGTTTGCATTCCTGCAAAAGAGACTGATTATCAAATGATGCCAATTTCTTGCTACACAGAGCCAGTGCTGTTTAAAATCTGACTGCTGCTTCACTATTACTGAGGATGATTTTGTCATGACACATTTGAAACCACTTTTATCGACCAAATCTACACAATTTAAAAATGAAACCACTGTTGACTCAGTTGCAATAAATAGGTATATAAAAACAATATAGCGATAAAATCAATATTTCCTGTGCAATAAAATTATTTTATCACATTTAACAAAATAAAAGCATAAACTGTGGTACCCAACCCAACCTGCATTAGTTTCCTTTCATCAGTTTGTAACATAGATCATGTGTTTAAATACACACAAAATATATATATTTTTTTGGTGTATTTCCTTAGGGTTCAGCTCAGTAAATAAACCTTGGGTGAAGTTTACATCAGCCTGTTACAGGTGTGGAACTGAGTTGCAGGGTTGCATGTTAGTACAAGACTAACTGGATTTGAAAAGGAGACAACAATCTGCATCTGGTGGAGCGGACAGCATTGCAGTAGCGGCACTGATGGAAGCACGTTTGTATTTGTTACCATGGCAAACCTTCAAGAAAGGTCTTTGACATTGAAAAGAAAGTGCAAAAATCTAAACAAGTGTTCATGCATTACAAATGCATTGCAATGCTGAACACAAGTGCAATAAGAAGGACTACATGATAGTTACAGGAAACGATTGTTGGAGAGATTTTGATAATTTCTGAAAAGAACATAATCCACCCCCCACTTGCTCTCCTCCTCCCTGCTACCTCCCTCTCTGTGTGTGTCTCTCTGAGTCCCAGCCCCTGAAGGTGTCATAACTGTGCTCTCTCTCCTGCTCTCACTCCCTCTCGATCACCGCCTTTCAGATCTTTAAAAGCCGGGGCTTTGCTGTGTCTCTCTCAATCTCCATTTGTGTCTTGTGGCACTGCAGGGGACTCGACCAGCAAAGCACCAAGGAGAACTGCCACACAGAAGCAAGAAGAGGAGAGAGGAGAGGAGAGGGAAGGGAAGACAGAGAGTGATATACATCCAGAAATAGCATCAGCCACATTTAACTGACAGGGAGTGACAGTGAGCAGAACCTGAAACCTGGACACAAAATGCCTATCCTTTCTAACTTAACGGCCGTTGTTTTATTGCTGATTGCTCCCTGCGGATCATGGGCCGGAGCAAACCGCTGGGGCCCCTTCAAGGTCTGTCCCTCCTGCAAGGATCCTCTGGGGGCAGGTCGGCCCCCGAGGGACCCTAATGTGGCTGGCAGCACGACAGTTTTGGCCCAAGGGGAGCCGTGTGGTGTGTACACCCTGAGCTGTGCCAAGGGGCTCCGCTGTGTCCCCCCACCCAGGGAGCACAGCCCCCTGCAGGCTCTGTTGCAGGGAAGAGGCATTTGCGCCAAGCACATCAGGACTAATCCCACCGAGAAACCCCACCCCACAGGTAAGACACTTTATATGCACACACATGTGCATGCAGTTACACATGCATATGCATGAACGCTGCAATTAAGCTTAATGCACATGACAGATTCTCTACAATTCTGCACACTTTGTCTACTGTATATTGCATGTGATGCTGTGTCACTGATCGGGAAAATAAAGGCTAGTTAAAGTGACATTTAGGTTTGGCTGCTTTCTTGCACCACAGATGAATTTGCAAACCTCCATCCTTGAGTACTGCGTTGCAGCACCTCTGGAGTCACTCTGGATTTAAAAAAATGTCTTTTCAATGCTGCTACTGAGCAGAAATTATGGTTCCGAGTCACATTCAACAAGCCCCAGCAGTCCCTGCATAGAAATGTGCACTATAACGTCTCCATCCTTCAGTTCAGTGGTAGGGCTCATGATAATGATCTGTGCCAGAAGCCGGCTTCTCTGTGGAAGATAGAGAATGAAACTGTCACAGTGTCACCTACATCCCGATCAGGCTGCTATCCACTGCCATGATCTCCATCTACTGTTCAAAAGGAGACACTGCGATCAGCCGGATGAAAAGGAAAAGTACTGATGAAAATTAGGTCTCTTAATAAAATGGCAAACCGCAGATGGTCGTCTCCTCACAACCTCAGTGAATCCTGCAAAAAGATGCAAACATATCTCGCAAAATGGAAATGTTGTATGGAATTAAAAACATAATGCTTTCCATTCTCATGATGGCATTTCCTTTCCTCTCAGGTCCACATCCCCCACACTTGGGTGAGATTGAAAAAGTAAGTTTGAGCTCTTATTCTGTTGTCTGTACCAAGTAATACTCATCCATCCTTTTTTAAAGCTTCAGACTGTTTTGTGATTTCAGAGCTGTATGTTAGCTTTTGTCACAGATCTGCAGCTCTTTGTGCTGTTGCAGCAGCATGTACACGCGCCGCTCCAGAGCCATGCATTATGGTGCATGATGTGTGTGCTGCTATGCGGCAGAACAAATTGAGCGTGATGTGAGTCGGGGAAAGTTTGAAGCGGCTGCTGCAGCTGCAAATTTTAGATTGCAAGATTGGTTTTGGAAGTGACGTGCAGGCTGCTGTGAATTCAACAGCAGTTAAAAAACATTGTCGTTTTGCTTCATTCTGTGACCTGAAAAGCTCAAGCTTTGTGTATTGATGTGCCACATAACATAACACAACATGGGTATTTTCTGCTCTGCCTGGAATGCTGCACTAGAAGCTAATCCTTTGGGATTCATGAGTACTTGTGTGGTGATGGAAGAGTATTCCACGTGAGGCGAGACAGCAGCTCGTCACTGCCTCTTGGCATTCTCCATCATTGCTTCTGGTGATGTTTGAAGTCCCATTGTGCATTGCTGCTTTCAGGCGCCCTGTCGCAAACTGCTCAACAGTGTTCTGAGGGGTCTTGAGCTGACCGTCTTCCAGTCTGACCGTGACATCTACATACCCAACTGTGACACCCGTGGCTTCTACAGGAAAAAGCAGGTAACGGTGTCCAACTGCTTAGTCACTTTTTAGCTTTTAGAGCTGGAAAAGTGTTATTAAAAAGTCTCTCCACTGTGGCTGACATAATTCCCTAGTTTTTCTCTCCATCTCTACCTTCTTCCACTTTCAAAATCTCCATCTCTGTGCTTTAATTTCACACAGTGCCGCTCCTCCAAGGGCATGCAACGTGGCCACTGTTGGTGCGTGGACGAGCTCGGTGCACCCGTGCCTTCACGTGCCAGAGAGGATGGCACTTTACCGTGTGACGGGGAGTGAGGGACGAGTCTGTCCTACTGCTCTGAGCCCGGAGGAGGAGGAGGAAGAGGAGGAGGAGCACAGGGAGAGGAGGGTGGCTTTAGCATGTGCTATACACTGCCTGGACAGGAGGTAGCAGGGATAAACCACTTCCTACAAGGGAAACAACACACACGCTAATGTCCTCTCTCGCAGCAAGACACACACTCTTCTTACAGTCAGCAACAACAACATCTGCCTGAATGTTCAACAGCTGCAGCAGCATCCTCGGCGTCGTCTCTGTGACACATCAAAGCTCCGTGAACTGCCTCAGCAACCCAAGCAGTGTTATTCTGAATGATCTCTGTATTCCCTGGCTCTTGTCCCGGCTTTTCTGCTTGATTGATCTTTTCTTTCTTCTTTTCAATTTAGAATAGCTGACACTGCCTGTGTTCATTCTGATCTCAGTGGGCTGAAATACTGTTACACAGGTGATGCGTTGGAGAAACGCGTCTCCCTCACCGTCCTTTCTCCCCCTCTCCAAAGATACACTGATACCGTCATAACTAACTGATTAAAAGCATTTATATTTACTACTAATTTATTTTTGAGTAGATATTTCCATTAAGTACAGCTTGAATCCTGTAGTATCATCTAATTATAAAAATTTGGCACAAAAAGTAAGAAAGATTGATGTTTTGTTGGTCATTGCATTGTTGCAACAATACTTCTCGGTTCTTCTTTTTCTTCTTCATCTTGCTTCTGATTCTGTTGGAAAGCCTGATGAGTCTCCTTTACTGCCAGGTTGAAGTTGTGAGGATTATGCATTTACTGAAGGAGCAGCTCAGCTAAACATGTGGGTTGCACCCAAAAATGTGCCAAACTTAATTTAACATTTTTCAGTTGGTATTCATGTTTGTTCAGAGTTCCTTGGTAGATTAAATGATTAAACTTCCCCTCAGTAACTAAAAGGAAAACAAACACATATTGGCCATTTTTAAATTTTATCCATTTTCCACAGTCAGGAGCCTCAGCACTTTGTGGAAGATCCACATGCAGGCGCAACAGCTGGGCTCCTCCTCCTCATGCTGGTCACCAGTCTGGTCACACCACAGACATATAAACCCTCGTGGACTGGCGCTGCCTATTGGAGCTGCCGTAGTGGCCGGCCGCCATCTTAGTTGGGTCTCCATTCGCCCCCAGTGCATTCATTTCTACTGAGGAAGGTGCTTACCCAGCTAAAAAACACATTTTATCAAGTTTTTTCACAAAATCAGACACATGGTATGGCATGATAATTAAAATATAAACATAATTAAAATATAAAATCCCATCAGGTAGGCTAGAAAACTCAATAGTAATCCCACGTGATCTGTTTTCAATAGCACGCTGGTTGTTGCAACTGTAGGCTGCACAAAAACGGGCATCATTTCCCACTCCAATATGGCGGTGAGGCTGTTACACTCTCCAGCGCGCAATGAGCTGTCTACGTATTTATGTCTATGGGTCACACGGTGTAGGAGGAAAACCTTTTCCTAAACCTTGAATTTTTTTAGGTTAACCAGCATGGTGGGCACTCTAGAACAGTGGTTTTCGATCCTGGTCTGGGAGCATGTTTTTGTTGTTTCTCTGCTCCAACACACTTGATTCAGTGGTTGAATCACCTGTTCAGCAGCTAATCAACCTCTGCAGAAGCCTATTAATCACCTGCTGATTAAAATCAGGTGTGTGGAAGCAGGGAAACAACAAAAACATGCTGGAAACTGGCCCTCCAGGACCAGGATTGAGAACCCCTTCATAAGCTGTTCAAGAGCTGGCCACACCTGCCTGCACATGAAGCTCAGAACTAGAATGAACACTATTGATAGAATGTTGTTTTGGGTTTTGACAGCTTATGGGGGACTTTTGGTCACACATTTAGAAGTTTGCACCTCTTATGAATGCACAATCCTTACAGTTTGCACCTTGTAGTAAAAGTGACTGATCAGGGTTTCCAGCTATGTAAGATTTAAAACCATGAAGCACTGCTACAACAAAAAAATAATAATAAAAAACAGTCAACCAAAAACAAATTTCTTTACCTTTTGGTGTCAAGCTTACATAATGTCAAGTCAGTAAGTCATAACTCTGGATACCTCTGTAGATTTCCTTTGTCATAACTATAATTTGACTGCTCATTACTTCATTATTTGTACATATTTTGGAATTTTGTGCTCAACTGTTATTTTGGAAGTGGCAGACACAAAGCTCACAGCGTTCCCCCTTTTCAGAAACAAGTTGTAAGACATATTTTTATACACGTCAGTATATTTTATATATGAATCGTTGATTTATTTAATGAACTACAGTACAGTGCCATGTATTTTTATATTGTTAGCAGTTTTTTATTTAAAGACAGAGATTATTTTATTTCATGATAGAGGGAGGTGTTGACTCATCACATCCATCAGTTCAACTACTGTACATGTAAAGGTCACCAGTCCTGGTCATGACACGAGCTTTGTTTGTGTTTATTTTGGGGGGGGGAGCTGAGAATGTTCAAGTTACGCCTGGATTTTACTTTGATATATCGAATCAATTTGGATTTCAGAACAGGAAACAGATCAGATTTGTTATTTGTTGATGTCTCTCCTATGTCCTTGCAAAAGTCATGAAATTGTGTGCAACTAAATAGAATTAATCTATTTCTGACCAATCTTGTTGTGCCAGTGTGTGTGCCGTGGTGATAGGTCTGTGCACAAAGGACCTGTAAGACGTTTGCAAATAGAAAATAAACTATAATGATAGTAATAAAAATTGAGAAGAATAAAACATATATTAATATATTTTTTGTTGAGTGTTTTTCGTTTGAGACAATAAAACCTTAGAAGATGAGTGCTGACTCATAATGATGTCATTAAAAGGAGAGATCTGAACTGAACCTGAAGCCAGAACAAGCAAGCATGCAGCATGGTGTGTCAGCAGTTGTGTAAATAACTTTTATAGATGTAATGTCTAGATGCAGCCAAGGTGTGAGGAGTCTTCAGTTAAAGGGATATTCCACCTAAAATTGAAATTTTGTCTGTTGACATATTTTCCACAGTTAGATAAGTGGGAAAAAGCATTTTGTAACCAGCGCAGTAATTCTCCTGATCTGGCATCCATTGTTTATGCGTACTAGCATCCATTGTTTATGCTAAGCTAAAGCAGACAGACTGCTGCCAGATCAGGAGAATTACTGCACTGGTTACAAAATGCTTTTTCCCACTTATCTAACTCTGGGAAATATGTCAACAGCCAAAATTTCAATTTTGGGTGGAATATCCCTTTAAGCAGGCATCATTGGCCTAATTGAGCCAGGACCTCCAGCAGGTGCTAGAATGATCTTTGGATAAAGATTAATACTTCTGAGGCCAGTGTCCTTAACTGGAAAAGAGGCTCGCCAGCCCCAGGTTGTGAATGAGCTTTCACCCCAGGTGGAGGAAGGACTCAAGCAGGAGTCCACAAGGTGAGCAGCATCTTGGTGTGGCTGTGTTGTGGTGAAGAGAGGAACTAGTTAAAAGAAAAAGCGATCAGTTTACCAGTCGACCTACACTCCAAATGTCACTTTTCGTCATCAAAATAATGAGACCGTAAATACGATGAAGTAGGAACTGAGGCTTTGGCTTATGTTCTGCATCGGTGAGAACCCTCGCTGCAGTCACACTAACCAGCCTCCAGCAGTGAAACTGAAATGAGGCATTAAAGCCCACTGGAGTCGTGCTGCTTTTCAGTCATCATTTGGAACATAAAGGATCATTTTCTCTTGCTTTTCCACTCAAGGTACAGTTACATGACTGTTTCCAAGGAAACATCATAGCATATCCCATTTGTAAAGTCACAATATGAATGGAAAAGGACTCATGTTCTGTTTTTCTTACACCATGATGTGTCCTACTGCCTTAGGTTCATGTTTTAATGGTGCTGGTGCAGAAACATGATTAACCCAGGCATTTTAAGTTTGAAATATTAACACTGTTTGTGTTTTATCCTGTGTCATTATAACATTATTAAAGCTATTCCATTCAAAAGAATGCCAACATAGAATAATCGAACGCAGAAGGTAAAGTCAAATCCGAAGCAGATCTACAGAGAGGCGGGTGGCACAACACCAGCTGCCCTCATACTTTTTTCCTTATGACGCCCCTTTAAAGTTCTCTTTCACCAATTTTTTCAATAGATCTGATGTGGTTTCTAGTATGAATGAATGCCTGGTGAGCTGTTTTTTGTGGAAAAAGCTCAGATTCTCCTGTGTCAGGGTAGACTGGCAATCCGTCCTATATATGTGAATATCTAGTCTGGCCACGACCCATAGACACAGCTCAGTTATGGGGCAGAATCTACAGTAATCTTTCAAACTGTCTCCTCATGCTATTGGACAACGAACAGTGTGACATACTCACCTCTATGGATGTCAGTCAACGGGGCAGTCCAACATATACTGTTGAAGAAGACACAAATACATCCTTTTTCTAAATAAAGGACTTCCTCAATCTGCTCAAACAAAAGTCCAAGTCTGAATAGTCCAAAATTGATGCCAAAGCTGTTTCAAACAAGACGTCGCCATCTTTGTTTTTTTTTTTGATCAGTTGCAGTAACGTCCCACCCACCAAACCGATAGAGCGCTGTGATTGGCAAGACCCAAGAATGTTCTGGCTTGATGAGGCTCTGATGGAGCGTGGCTAGACTGACCTGCAAAGCAAAATCCTTGTACTTCCCTCTCCCCAGCCACTTGGACCAGCTCCCTGGGGGAATCGCAAGGCATTCCCAGGCCAGATGAGAAACATAGTCCCTCCGGCATGTCCTGGGTCTTCCTTTAGACCTTCTTCCAGTTAGATGTGCCCAGAACACCCCACCAGGGAGGCATTCTAACCGGATGCCCACAAAACACAAGTAAACTGGTTGGGCAAACTCTTACACACCCTCTGAGACCCTGCTGAGTATATAAAACTGGTCCAGTGTCCCATGCCATCGGAGCACCACAGGCCAAAAAGACCCATTAGGACTCCTTCAGCTTGACAGCATCCCTCACCACCGGCGTCCATCTGCGGGTTTGAGGGTTGTCAGTGCCTGTCACGTTAGCAACCCTCAAACCCTGTGGCTACAGCTACAGTCAGTCACCTTGACAATAGACATACAGAACATGGCCCACTCTAATCTCAATGTCCCTTGCCTCCCATCATGGGATGTGTTCAAACTAGTTCTGCTGGAGGTGGGAATTGAAGCTCCTGACTGGAGCCAGATGCTCCCAGCAGACCCTCACAACATTTGAACCTGCCAGGTCTGACCTGGCAGTAATTTAATTATTTTTTCTGAAATTGTCTTTTGTATTTATTTTGTGGAACATTTGTTTTATCTCATTTATACCTAAACTTGTCTTTGTTTTGTGAGAAGAAATGACACAAAAATGAGTTTTAAAGTTTTTTTATGTGTATTTTGTTTGTTTGACTTCATTTGCACATGGATTTTCACATACTTCAATGAGAGGGTGCAGCATTGCCACCCACAAAATACCAAACGTGTGTATTATACGATAAAGGATAAAACAGTGCTAATTTATACCAAGCAAAACCTGCTGTTATTGTAAGCTGAAAATCATTTTCAAACCTTACTGACACCTGGAGGTTGAATTTATTAATATTTAACAAAAGCAAAACTAAGGATTGACTTTGTTTCATCACAGCAAATTTAGTGACATCCAGTTATTTTTAATCCCTAACATAGAGCACTACAGTGAGAGACGCATTTTAAAGAGACTTAGCCCTTTGTGGAAGCACTGTGGGTTTCAAAGTAAATAATATGACTTACTTTGAGAAACAAAGTCACAATATAAAATTAATTTTATTCAGAAATATAAGAAACTACGGGAGAGGATTAGGGCCACTGAAAAGAAAAAAAAAGAGAATTCTGACTTTTTTCTATTCACCTCAAAGTCAGAATTCTGAGATCAAAGCATAGGATCACAGTCAGAATTCTGAGATCAAAGCATAGGATCACAGTCAGAATTCTGAGATCAAAGCATAGGATCACAGTCAGAATTCTGAGATCAAATTATAGGATCAAAGTCAGAATTCTGAGATCAAATTATAGGATCACAGTCAGAATTCTGAGATCAAATTATAGGATCAAAGTCAGAATTCTGAGATCAAATTATAGGATCAAAGTCAGAATTCTGAGATCAAATTATAGGATCAAAGTCAGAATTCTCTTTCTTTTCAGTGGCCCTAATCCTCTTCCGTACTACATAAACTTCCATAGGGCCTTTCTTCTGCTAGACTGATGTATCGTTTTATATTTTCATTTCTTGTCTTTAATTTCGTCTTAAAAAACAAAACTGGGAAATTAAAAGCACCCGCCCCCAATGGTGTTACGTCATTCAACGTATCAATTTTCTTTGGGCCCTGACAGCTGTCAATCATAAACACATCACGTGGTTATCAAAAAAAAATAACACAGGTGGGCTCGAGGGGGCGGTGGAGGACCGGCTGTCAGCGGTCAGTGGTAGAGCTGTTCTCTGATCAGGTCTCAGCGAGTAAGTAATGATCCCTTCGGTAGCTTAAACGTTAATTTGTGTTTTAGAAAAACAGCGTCTGATAAACTGCTGGTGTTTGGGCGCGTGACCTTTGGTTTTTGGAGCGGTGTCAGAGGAGACGAGAAAAGCCAGTTTATCCATTATTAGGAAGAAGTGTTACCGCCCGCTCCAGCTCTCCCAGTAGGGGACGAGGGAAGACATGGCTGCCCTCGGTAATTCAGGCACCACATCCAACCTGGCGCCCAAGACGAAGACGAAAAAGAAGCACTTCGTGCAGCAGAAAGTGAAGGTGTTTCGAGCGAGCGACCCCGTCCTGAGCGTCTTCATGTGGGGCGTCAATCACTCGGTGAGTCGGTGGAAGCTAAATGCTAACGTCAGTGTGATTTGGAGCTAATGTAGCTTTGGTGTTAGCTTAGAGGCAGCCTGACAGCTCACACTTGCATCACGTTTACACACAAATGAAGGCGTAACGAGATAAGGGACACATTCTGACGAGCTGAAATATTTGTTTAGCTAGCCTCCTCAACATAAAACCCGTGTGACACGCTGTATATTTGTGTGTTTTTAGGGTTTATTTGACTTTACACAAGACACAATTCAAATCATGTTCTTGTTTATGGAGGTCTTGTTTAGAAGTGTGAAAGGTTACAAGATCAGGATCATAAGGTGATTTATTTTCATTTTGAAATTAAAACCTTTTACACTCTGAACCTCCATGCATGCTTAACATGAATAACATAATTAAAAATATTGTAACACCATTTGATTTAGTGTTATATGATTATTATTGATTTAATCGTTTTGATTATTACAAACCAATAGATAGATCTCCCAACCTATTCAAATACAATACAGGACAAACTGGACTAAAGCACATTGACTGGTTGTTTTGCACCTGATGTCAGAATAAAGTGAGTTCCAGTTAAAGTGTTTGTAAAAACATTTTTACTGTTATTTTCACAGCAAAAATATTAGTGATATTTGACAAAATAACATATGTACCTAAATCTAACCTGAATTAAATATTTTGAGTCATTGTGTTGATTGGATAGAGCAGTTTAGATAGTGTTCAGTTTATTCAGCTTCTGAACGTCTTGAGTGGACATTATGAGCTTTTTCTGTCTTTGCGTTTTAGTGCAATGACTTTGAAACCATGTTATTGATCTGTGTTAGTTACAGCGTCTAGAGCTACTTTCTCCTGGCAGATCTTTGGCTGCAGTAAATCACACACGATCAGCATGCTCATCTTCACATTTCAAAGTAATTCAGTAAACACCTACATGATTTTGCTCCTCATAAGGCTGAAGGAATGATTTGTAAAAGTTTGAGTTTGAAATGAAATATGTGCCAGAACCTTTGTTTCTGCATAAATAATTACTGGTTGCAGTAATGGTGGGATGAGGCTGAGTTTTCTGCTGAAGGATGAATTCTCCTCTTTGTGCAGATCAACGACCTCAGCCAGGTGCCTGTTCCTGTCATGCTGCTACCTGATGACTTCAAAGCCAACACGAAGGTCAAAGTCAACAACCACCTCTTCAACAAGTAAGACACATGCACACAGAAAGGTCTTTGACAACAAATTAAGTGATTGAAATGCTAAATCCCATTATGTTTAGTGTTGGACTGTCGAGGTTGACGTGTGTTTTGTTGGGACCTGAAAGCAACATCACTGTTTGTAACTCTCTCTTCTTTACCAGAGAAAATCTCCCAGGACACTTTAAGTTCAAAGAATACTGCCCTCAGGTCTTCCGAAATCTAAGGGAACGCTTTGGTATTGAGGATCAGGACTATCAGGTGGGGTTATTTTCCTTGTGACGATATCTTTTTAACTGATGAACAAACCTTTTAGATTCTGGTCTAACTGTCTGTCGTGTGGTTCCAGGTGTCGTTGACTCGTAGCCCCCCGGTGAGAAGCTTTGACGATCAGGGAGAGGGTTTGCTTCTCAACTCTTACGACCGTACGCTGGTTATCAAGCAGATCTCTAGCGAGGATGTTGCCGACATGCACAACATCCTGTCAGAGTATCACCAGGTAACCTCTGATTGAACACACACCTCTGTTTATTTACCAGTGCAACAGTTGGTTCATACATCCCAGGCTTGGTGACTTTCCTCTCATTAATAGTGCAACTATTTCCAGCTGAAGCCAGTTTGCAGACTAGGATGTGTCTTAGTTGATCCCATTAGCTTGGTTGTTGGGCTGTGAAGCACAAACTCCAAAAACAACACTTAAACCAAGTCTTATGATGGTCTGGACAACAGGGAAATAAATATTCTTAAATATTCATAACAGAATGAAGCTGCTGATGCTGGCAGATGCTCAACACTCCATCAGTGTTTGCTTTTTCACTTTAAAGTCATTATTTACTGATATATTTAGGTTTTGTTCAAAAATAATGAAGCCATGGTGAATATAGACTCTAAACTGAACTAAAAACCAAGTCTGGTGCTGCAGTGATGTTTTAGCTTTGTTCACAAACCTGTTTGGTCATCAGGAAAATATGTTGCTTCAAGAAATGTATCCTGCAGTTCCCAGGTTTCAGTAACGTGTCGTGCTGTGACACATCAGCAAAACATGTATGATACAAGTTAACCTGCCCACCATCCGTCAGCCCAGGGCTCATCTGGTTTATTTGTTGTCTGGATTTTTGAACAAACAAAACAAACCAAACTCACAGCTACAGTTAAAGTTGTAATACATCTCGATGACAGGTTTATGAATGATGGCGGAGTCCCAGGCTGTAATCTAACAGGCTGCAGGTAGAGCAGTGTTGATGGTGCTTGATCTTTTTAACCTACGTTCAACTAAAGACAAACTTGTTGAGCATATTTTCGCCTTCTGCTCATTCTGTGACTCCTGTCTGCTTTTCCAAGCTTCACACCCAGGAGCAAAACATCTTCTCATAATTTTCCTGAATGCTTTGTGAAAGTGAAGAAAATTGCCTCAAATTGACCCAAATTCAGAGGCAGCAGTCTGGTGCCTCAGTAAAAAGGAGGAGCTCTTCCTCCTCTGGATGCCCAACCTGGCATTAGGATGTGGTGGCCCTCACTGCAGGTGGAAGTTCTGACTTTGTGCAGAACCATAGCACAGTCAGTGCATGGATCCAGGAAATCCATCATTTCTCACCTTGTTTATTGCTGGTTTGCTGTGTTTCGTGTAAATACTTCAAAAAAGTGCAGCTCACTTTAGGCCAAACATGCTGCTGAGCATTTTTTTATTTATCTGCTTTGAGCTGTTGATGGAATGTGCAGCCTGAAGTTATGCAGCCTACATAAAGCTGGGAGGAAAAGGCCGACTCTGTTTGTGATGGTCCTGAATGAACTTGTTGTTTGTGGGCACGATCAGTTGGTTTTCCTGTCTGTTCACTTCTGTTGTTGATATTCAGGTTTTTTGCTAAGTTTGTTCTTCTGCTCAGAAGTGACTGAAGTCAGAATAAAGCAGAAGTTTGACATTGAAACACATTACACTTTGACTAAAATGTCTCTAAAACCTTTTAAAACTTTACCTCCTACATGATTCACAGAAGCAAAACCTACAAATGCATGATCTGCCCTCAGTTTTTGGAAGATTGATTCTTTTTCTGACATTAAGACCAAGAAACACATCTTGTTTCTAACTTGGTCTTAAACTATAAACGTTGTCAGGATGCAGGAATTAACATCTAACATCCTGATTGTCAGGAAGTTAAAGCCGGGTCGATGGTTTGGTTTTACTTTTTAACGTGAAGAAGGTGAAGATGCCTGGTCTACTTATTTAAACAGGTGAAACTTGTATACTAATTAGAAAATGGTGCAAAAGTTCGTTTATGTCAGTAATTCAACTTAAAAGTTGAAACTATTAAATGAGATGGACTCACTGCATGCAAAGTCAGATATTTTAAGCCTTTATTTGTTATAATTGAGATGATTATGGCTTACAGCTGATGAAAACCCCATTAGAATATTGTGAAAAGGTTCAATATTCTAGACTCAAAGTGTCACACTCTAATCAGCTAACGAATTGAAAACACCTGCAAAAGGTTCCTGAGCCTTTAGATGGTCTCTCAGTCTAAGCTGGATTACTGTCATAAGTGAACTTTTGTTCATTTTCCAGTTTCACCTGTATAAACTCCCTGGTCATTTAGATACACCTGTTCAGTAACAGCCATCACTAATCGCCCAATCACATGGCAGCAACTGAATGCATTTAGTCATCTAGACATGGTGAAGGTCATTCTTCTCTCCTCTGACATGTTTCTCTGTAGGTAGGTGTGTGTGTGTGTTTGTTTCATGGAGATGGTTAAAGGAGTCATCACCTGAAATTTTCAATTTCCACTTGAAAAAATGTCTATAATGGTTTCCTAATGATTTTTCACTGGCCGAGAAGCCGATATTTAACATTGACGCGTTTGTTTACTCTTGCCTTTTTCAACCAACTCACATGCACCCCACGAGCACGCGCACTCCAAAACGAGAGCTTGAGCTCTGGCCTATATGTCATCACAAAGGCCAAATATAACCAAATATGAACCAGCAGCGAACAAACCAGCACAACAAAGCTCATTTCATAACGTGAAACGCATAAATTATGTCTTACCGTTGCTGATCCGTGTTACGGGGAAAAAAAACCCACTCGGTTTGTGTATTTGATCTTCACAACAGCATGATGAGCCGATGCCAGGCTGTTTAGCTTGCTTTGTCCCATCCAGACTGTTTACAGATCTCCAATGCCGCGTCCCATCATTTTCCGGTTTACGGCGCTTCGCTGAGAAAAAAAAAACTCTACAACAAGCGAGGAAGCCATTACACACGAGGCTCAGGCTCATACATATACGGTTGGATCCCGTGGATCAAAGCCAGGTCGGGTTCAGTCATAACTTCTGTTTTTTTGGAGCAAGATGCTGAAGCTGCTTCCTGCTTCCTTCCAACAATCACCGCACCCCTCAGTCCCGCGCGCGTCCGGCACAGCCGAAATATCGCGTGATCTCGCGAGAAAATATGCCCTTTACAAAAAAGGATCAGAAAAGCACATTTTTAATTTATTTTTCCAATACAATTTATTTTAATGGTCTAAAAGACTATAATAGGACGTAGATATCCATGGTATTATAGGTGATGACTCCTTTAATAGGCTTAGTGTGTTTTAATTGGCTGCTACAGCCCAAAGCCTGACCTGAGTGCATTTATTAATTAGCCAGCATTCAAAATGACCTTTATTCTCCTCCTTCTGTGACGTCTTCTTTAAATCATGCTGTTGTCAACATTTCATTTGGATGATTTAAAACTCACTTTGACAACTGCTACATTCTCCGGAACAGTGTGTGTTCGAGGACCACAGATGTGGGCTTATCTGTTGTCGATACCGATTTTTGGAAGTAGGACAGCTAAAGTCCATTTATTGTGCCATTTTCCTTTTATTTTTTGTGTCCAATACACATTTTCCATCTGGCAAAAATAGAGCTGCGTACTGAAACTTGATACCTCTTTACCAAAAACATTCAGTAGAGACTGGTCCTGAAAAATGAGTGCTAATGGTTGGTATTTTCTCAATAAATGTCCCTGTTAATGAGCGGCACAGCTCTGTTCCTCCTCCTGCTGCTGCGTGTCACCTGACTCCCACTTAGACCCGCCCCACCTTTACAACATCACTTCTCAGAGTTCATGGACCAAGATGCTGTAAAAATCCAATTTGGCTGCATTTAGTCAAGATAAACTGCAGCACTGTGTAAGATTTATAATGTCTCTAAAAATGGAAATGCCAGCAATTTAATGAAGCTCCTCGTTGTTCATGGAATTGCAAAAAGAAAAGTAAACCCAAGAACACAACCTTCCTCCTCCACTGCAACAGCAACACTGGAGGTGTGATCAGATTGTGTATATAATGGACGGACCATTTGTGTCGTCACCCGTAGGTTTCTGAAGAGCTGAATTGAAGCCCAGTGGGCAGTCCCACCACCGTTATCTTGGAGGCTTCACGTGTCTCGTCACTCTTGGAAAATGCAAAAAATAGATCTGAGAACGAGGCTGTCAGGGTGGGGGTAGATGAATGACACCCATGAAACTCTGAATTGATGTAGCTATGAGCTAACCCAGAGCTAGCCAAAGCCAACCATAGAAACCTTAGTTGAGCCACTCCGCTACCTTCTGCCTTCTAGGCTGCAACATTTAACCCGAGGCAAGGATTTCCCTGGAGCAAGCAGGAGGGCAAGCCGCTAGCTCTAGCTCTGATGGCGCATCAGACACCTGTCAATCAAAAGAACACATCCCTAAAAAATGACCTTTAATTACATGTAAATGGATGAGTCACTCACAAAAACTTCACCCCCCTCAGAGTTGTCATGACAGTAAACTAGACTTACTAAACTTACAATTTCTTTTTTAAACCAGGCTGTAAACATGTGTAGTTGACCTTTTTAATTTTGCAATTCCCTTTATTATGGCCTTGACCACTCGTCTCTAAATCGTCTGCAATTGGTGCAAAATGCAGCAGCTCGTCTTTTATCAGGTACTAGGAAGCGTGATCACATCACCCCAGTGCTTGCTTCCCTCCACTGGTTACCGGTCCAGTATAGGATTCAATTCAAACTACTGCTCTTTGTTTTTAAATCTCTTCATGGTCTGGCCCCACCTTACATTGATGACTTATTGTCAACTTACACTCCTGCCAGGAATCTCAGGTCAGGTTCCCAGTCCTTGTTGTCAATTCCAAACGCTCGCCTTAAGACGCGAGGTGATAGAGCATTTTCTGTGGCCGGTCCAAAGCTTTGGAATAACCTTCCTCTGCAGCTCAGGTCATCTCAGAGTTTGGATGCTTTTAAGGCACAACTCAAAACGCATTTCTTTGACCTGGCTTTTAATGATGGTTAAATTTTATTCTTTTATGGGTCTTTTATTAAACTGTTTTATGTGTGTTTTTATTTTTCTTCTTTTATCTTGCTGTTTTATGTTTTTAGTTTATTTATTGTGTTGGCATGTTCATTATGAATGTGTATGTACAGCACTTTGGGTTGCGTGAGCAACAATAAGCGTGCTTTATAAATAAACTTGACCTTGACCTTGACCTTGACCTTTTAACATGGGAGTCAATGGAAACTTGCTGCTTTCTGGAGCCAGCCCCTAGTGGATGAGGGGGGAACTGCAGCTTTTGTCACTTCCACATTGGCTTCACAGGGGCAGCAGTAGCTCAGGAAGCAGAGCGGCTTTTCCAATTATCAGAGGGTTGTAGGATCGATCCCGGCTCCCTGAAGAGAACTCTGCTGTTGTGTCCTTGGGCAAGACACTTCACCCTACTTGCTGGGTGGTGGTGGTCAGAGTGACCGATGGTGCCTGTGTACAGCCACCTCTCCTCCGTCAGTGCGCCCCAGGGCAGCTGTGGCTACATTGTAGCTCATCACCACTCAGCCAAGAACATAAATAGCTTGTTTGTTTTTCCCGGGTAAAGGAAGTTTAGGCCTGAGGGTTTTAGAGACCTCTTACAGTTTTGTAATGTTGTGTGGAAGACAATCAGACGTAAATGCTGCAGGTTATTGGTCCAACACAGACCCATTGTGTTATTAAAACTCTTGTTGTTTTTTGACTCATTGTGTTTGAGGAAGTTTGGGTTTATGAGTTTAAAGCAGAGGAAGTCCAAGAGGAAAAACTTCTCTGCTGCTTTTATGTACAAGATAAATAAAACATATTCTGTTTCCACTTACATCTCTTAAAAAACAAATGATCTGTAAAAGATTTGAGGCTGATTTCCGTGTTTAATTTCTGTCTATGGTAGTAACTCTGTTTGTAGCCGACCTGCCATGCAAATCAAGTCTGTTTCCTTCCTGTAGCACATTGTAAAGTGTCATGGCAGCACGCTGCTGCCACAGTTCCTGGGAATGTACCGGATGAGCGTGGACAGCGAGGAGACCTACTTGTTGGTCATGAGGAACATGTTCAGTCACAGACTGGTGGTGCACAGGAAGTATGACCTGAAAGTAAGGAACACCATCAGCATGTCACACAGTTCTCAAAATCATAGACATTTTTTTACTAGCTAAACAAAAATCTTTCCTGTCCGTGTTCTCACTTAATTAAATGTGCCTTTTGGTGCTTGTATACTCAGTTCTGTAACAAAAATTTTTTTCCAACTAAAAATGGTTTCATTGGTGTGAACTTTGTTCCTGCAGGGCTCTCTGGTGGATCGTGAAGCAAGTGACAAAGAAAGGGTAAAAGTCAAAAACCACAACATTCCACTTTTTCTGCTCTTTCCTTTTTCACATCGGTGTTGTTTCTCTCAAAGGAAAAGGAGCTTCCTACCTTTAAGGACATGGATTTCAGGAACAACATGCAGAAGGTGTACGTCACTGAGGAGCAGAAGGAGAAGTTCATGGAGAAACTCAACAAAGATGTGGAGGTGAGGGTTCTCTTCTCTAAAGTGATCCTTCAATAGGGTCATCTGAATAATTCAATAACTATGAGGGATGTAAGAAGATATTGATGCACCTAAATATTGCAATATTTCATGTTATGATACTGAATCGATATTTAAAACAGTGCGTCCATTTTATTATTAAATTTACACGCAAACATTTACTGTATTTCTTTTGAGTGGTGCAATTCACACTTCGACTGCTAGGTGGCAGCACTTTTTACTGCTTTCATTCTGACGGAACGAGAGCTCACAAAAACACTGGATGTGTCTCAAAGGCGTCTGACCTGAGTTTTCCAATTATATTCAGTCATAAAAATATATTGTATTGTGATAAATATTGAATCATCAGATTCTTGCCAATACACGCCTCTAATAACAACATATCTATCAATGGACGTGTGGTGCCATAGGAGAAAAAGCATATTTCATAAGTTAGCTTAAGACTTTACTCACACTTCCTGTTAGAAAAATGCTCCTAAAGAAGGCGTCGCCTGGAGGACAGAGAGATGCACTGAGGCAGTGATTGACAGCACCCCCACGCTGCAGCGCTACAGCAATCAGCTGTGGCTGATTCTAAATCAGTGTAGGGCAGAGTTTTACCCTGAAGATGGAGATAGAATTACGGTTTTGGGCTGAAATATTAAATTTTAATTAAGTTGCACTAAAATGTCAAAATAATGACTACACATGTCTACAGCACTATTAGACACTCATCTATACAGGTTATCAGCTAAAGAAAGTTGATTTAGGTGTTACTCGCTCTTTAAAGGGCACCCTAACGGCTGCAACTACAACCTCCACACACTAGATGTCACTCTGGTGTTCGTGTTCCATATTCAACCTTTAATATTGCATATTTGCAAACAGCTACTGTTCCAGGTCCAGTCTGCAGAGTGCCAGTAAACATAAATAATTCAACTGATTTGCTTATTTTTATTATATTGTTATCAGTGAATGGTTATGCAGGTTAGTTCCTCTCATGCAGCAGAGATTGTTTCATTTGTCTGCATGGTTACCCAATGGAGTTACAGCCCTTACTGCTTCAAATGACCAAAACGTGATCATTTTTCATAGCTTCTATATTTGTGTGGAAGTTAAAGGTGCAGTTTGTAAGAATTCTACTGTGAAATAATCTCAAAACTTGGAATTTGTCCGTTTTTGGTGTGACGAAGCTTTCTGAGGGTACAACCTGGGTTTCCTAAACTATGATGATGCACGTGTACTACATCTTCACCTGTTGTCTGTTGGACCTGTTTGAGTATTTGAACAGTTTTCTCTGCTACAGATCAATGATTCTGGGAACCAGTGTGACCATTTTTTCCTAAAACTAATTTTTTTCAGTAACAATTCCCTGGTCTCTGTAAAGCACTTGCAGTGAAGTCTCTCCCACATTTCCCTCAGTTCCTGGTGAAGCTGAAGATCATGGACTACAGCCTCCTGCTAGGGATCCATGACATCAGCCGAGCTGAACGGGAGGAGGAGGAAGGCGGGGAGGTGTCCAACGAGGAGGAGCCAGAGACCGAGAACGGCCTAACTGCGGGTGCTACGGTGGGCTCTTATGGAACCTCTCCTGAAGGAATCGCTGGCTACATGTCCACCTGCAAACCTCTGGGACCTGGAGAGTTTGACTCCTATGTGGATGTGTATGCAGTCAGGAGCTGTTCAGGTAAACATCTTGGTAAAACTAAGCTTCAGTAATTCTTCCAGTCCTGGGAGCTTCTGTCCGGATGTGGATGTTAGATCCAGTTCAGTGAAATGACCCAGATTGTTCCTGTGTTTATTCTCAGGAGCCCCTCAGAGGGAGGTCTACTTCATGGGTCTGATAGATGTACTCACGCAGTACGACACCAAGAAGAAAGCCGCTCACGCAGCCAAAACCGTCAAACACGGGGTGAGTAGCTCAGGGCAGCAGGACGCTGTTGGGTTAGATGAGGTGGAAACGGTTCGTTCTGATTGTTTTGTTTCTTTTTCCACTCCAGGCTGGTGCTGAGATATCCACAGTCCACCCTGAGCAGTACGCCAAACGATTTCGTGACTTCATCTCAAACATTTTTGCATAAAACTGATGAACGCTGCCAGATGTTGCTCCAGCTGAAGTCTTCCACTGTAGACTAACACTACTTTACCCACAGGGATCATTATCTGGTGACGAGACTAAACTTTATTTGTCGCAGTATCATGTCAACCTTCCGATGCATTTATTTATTTTTAAGGTCGAAGATTTTTTCTATAGGTATTAAACTCTCTGTAGGAAGTCGCTTTGGAGCAAACAGCTTTTGATCAGTGTTGAAAGGTTTATTCAGATATTTTCTGTCCCTTTTCTCCAGTTTAGTTTCTAACCATAAATTAAAATGTTGAAATATTAAAACGTGCTTTGTTGCACAGAATTAAAAAGAAACAGACATTATTTGCTGTTTTACTTATTAGCTTAGCATGAAGGGGTGTATCTCTGTCCAAACTAACCCTAACAACTAAATTAAATAGTTCTAAAGTAGTTTCTATAATTCTTGTGAAACAACCCCAAACCATTCCAGGAGTTCATTGCAGCCTTACAGGTGACACTCTGGGTGTAAGAAGCTTTGTGGAAGCAGGAGCTCGTTGTATTTGTTCATTTTTGAAGGTTTTCAGTTATATAGGGACGTTGGATCGGGTAACGCATTCGTTAGCAGTTAATATCTGAGTCCAGATAACTTCTACTAACACGACAACCGAAGAGAGCATTTTTATTTTGAAACCATCTGTAGCAGCTTCAATAGATACTTTTTCACTCTGAAATGTGCTTCTCTGTAAAAGTTAATTTTCTTACCTGTTGTGGAAAATGTTCAGCACAGCCTCTGTTCGTAGAAATTAAGTTTATGCTCTTTAGGACTGAGGTGCACCAGAAATTGTCTGAATCGCAGCGACATTATAGAGATTGGCTGAAAAACCTCTGGTATTTATGTACAGTCAGACTAGCCGTTAGCCTGTCAGTCCTGTAAACATGTAAACTCCAGTTCTCTGTTATGTACAACAGGTAGAATAGAAATGAGTTTTAACTTTGACACAGAAGCACACGTCGAACTGGCTGATTTGAGTGAATGATTGGTTTAACTGCAGACTAAACACAACCACCCAGAAAGACTCCAGCCTCAGGCCCAGAGCAGACAAAAGATGCTCTTAGAGTCGAGTGTAGGTGGATCTGGTTCCTCGTGGGCAGAGTTACTTCCCTGTTTCCACTCTTCATGCTCTGCTAACTTTTATCAGTTTGCTGTGCAGACACACTATGAAGAAAGAAGCAGTCCTTCAGGCCCCTCGCTTATCTATAGATGAATAGTTGTAGACGAGTGATATTTATCTTTAGTAGCAGGCCAACAAGGGTTTTAGTGCCAAACTTGTGGGGCAAAAGCTTTCTCAGAGCAGAATTTGCACTTTGCATACAATTGATTGAGCTCTTGTGAGAGAGCAGTGGAATCAAGCAGCATGGAAGGATCAAATACTGTTTTCTACCGAAGTCTTTGCTAGTTTTTTAAAAGAATATTTACAAAACAGCCTTGTGAGCTGTTAGAAATAGTCCATATCAGTACATGAATCCTGTGAACGTGTCTTCCTGTTGAGCGTCTCGTAGCTACAGCCTGTGTGGCGAGCGTGGTGGATCACCAGGGATCAGAACTCCCGAGCACATCCATCATGGTTCTGATAGAACTGTAGTGTTGTTTGTGTTTAAATGTTAAGTGTACTAAAGTTCCAACTGTAGGATTTAACTGTTTTAGATTAGGATTGAGAGAACTGTGTTAACCTTTACTGATCGTGACAACTTTGCAGCAGCTTGGCCTTAAACAGTGAGCTGATCTGGCGCTCCTGAACTCGGACAAGGCAGCACAGATGCTCTGGATGAGGCCTCATCTAAATTATTGCACATGTATTTTTGCAAATCAGCTCTTGGACCAAAATATATTTTATTAAGATTTTCTGGAACCAGTCTGATGTCTTATTTTCTGTGAAATGTGAGTTTGCATGTGATGAATGTTGAGTGGCTGACGGACTACAAATGTGGCCAATAAGTTTGAAAATGACAGTTCGCTGCCTTAGATTTTCAGATTGACTGTTTGCATCTACTTTAGTGTGATCTGGAAAGAGATCACATGAATTATAGTGTAAGGTGCCTTGGGGGGTTCTAGGACTCGAGACGGCGCTATATCAAATAAGAGAAATCAAACTCAGACACTGGTTCTAAGGCTGACATTTATTAGTTGTACATTTATGAAAAATAATCATTAAAAAAGACTGGAAGCCCAAGATTATTTACAATCTTTTTAAGTGAAATGAGGTTCCTCTTCTGAGTGATCTTCTCAGCCTTTTTCTTTAATCACAGGGTTTTTATTCCCGATATGTTTCCTTGTAAAAGACATAGTCCTTTTCTCCAATTTGACAAAGTCAAGAATTCCATACGTACATACATACATATTTATATATATTTATATCTATATAAAAGCAAGAATCATTCAAGTATCAAAATACAGACAGCTCAATTCATTTACAATATCGATCTCATTGTAGTTGTAATCAGATTAGTCCCGAAATGTCTCCTGATCCTCAGCAATGTGCAAAAGCAGAGCAGCACCAGGCTGAAGGCGCAGACGCCGGCGTGTTCTCGTACCGGCCAGACAGCGTACCACATTTACACGAGTTAAACCAAAACGGATCTAAGTACCCAAACAAACAGTACCATCAACAGTCTATGTACTGGGAGTGAGCTGTTCTAGTGTGCAGCTAAATCCTCAAGTTGTCGTTTTACCAAAATAAATGAACAAATACAAGAATATATATCAGGGGAGGAGGATCTACAGCAAGCCACTCAAGATCCAGCTGCAGCATTAGGACACACTCCCCTACTAAACCTGAAAAATCAGAATAACCTGGGATTTTACGTGGGTGGTGTAGTGTAAAGTTTGGTTAGAATGTCCTCCCATGCAGGATTACACTGAGCTGACGTCGTTATGGTTGAACAGGGAATGGAGCTACAGTGTGAGGTCTCTAGAAACAAGTTCCTTTTTTGTACCGGTTCCTCTTTTCCTACCATCTCCAGTAAAACCTGCAAGCTACATATCCTCTAACAGTGAACACAAACCCTCTTGAGGAGGCCACAACTTAGTTTTTTAGGCAAATGCACAAAAAATACTTTACATCTGACTCGCATCACACAGAGACGTCACACTGGTGAGGTGGAGGAGCCGTCTTTGTCTCGGTTCATGTGTGCAGCTTCAAACACGATCCGACGGATGGTGTGAGCTTTAGAAGTGGGTCACATTTCCAACAATAACAGCAAAAAAAATGGAGCCCCGTGCCATGAAACAGGGCTCGTTCTTGTCTCGTGATCAGCTGCAGGGAGGGAACACACATGCACACAAAGCAGGGAGGTTAATAAACCGATGCTCCTGCACACCATGACCGTTTTACCAGCAGCTGTCAAATATTAACCTGGAAACTTTTCACAAAAAAGAGAAAGGCATTGATGACAGGATGAACACTGAAGGCATTTGTTATTAAAAGAAAAGAAAAAGAATGACAGGACAGAGGAAATGCTGTTATTCTTACAAACTTGGATTTGGATAAAAGGTGCTTAGAGTCAGAACATCAAGCTGGACAGTTCTGATGGACACGTGAGAGCACGGCTGACAACCTGGGCTCTCAACTCTCTGGAGAAATAAAAAGGTCCTCGTCACAGTGCTACGATCTGAGACCAGTTTGGCTTCAAGCAGGCAGTAAGAAACCTCCTGTTTAGTTCTGTGTGTAATCTCTACAACAACGGCATCTCCTCCTGGACGGCTAAAGTCCCGCTGATGCATAGGGTCATCATCTCCACAGCTTTGTTCAGGAACAGGTGGTGTGCAGCGGGTGGCTTTTGGTGGGAGTTAACCAGCGCTCAGAGAAGGCGACGAGGCTCAGAGCGGCCGTCGCCTGATGCAGCAGGAAAGAAAGAGCTGATTTACTAGAGATAATAGTTGGACGTTAAAGAGAAAATAAAGGGTAGCAGTGAGGGAGGACGAGAGAGGTGAAGACAGGAGGTTAGTGGAAGGCGTGTAGAGCAATCTGGCGAGGTGGAAGGTGTCACTAATAATTGGTCAAACGTAGAGAAGGAGCACCGGCACTGGATAAAATGCTGTGGTGAAGTCCGGACAGAGGAAGTGGATGTTCGGTGCACAGGAAGAGGTTGAGTCACAGTGAAAGGCACACAGGAGGAAGGGAAGTAGGAAAAGTGAGACCAGGCCCAGGAGGAGTCAGAATATGGTGGTCTCATACTTAGTGCTGATGGTGCGCTTGGATTCCTTAGAGTCCGTGAGCCACGCGGCACTGGCCTGGGACTGAGAGCCCCCCTCTTGGTCCACCATGTCCCCCTGTAGGGACAGAGAGACAACATCAGAACCTTCGCTGCTTCAGGTTCAACCACAATGTGTGCTTCTGATCTCATCTTCCTGGAATAATGTCTGTCTTGCAGCTGCTGCAGAGTGATGACGTTCATCTCAAATTTACTCCCAATGCTGCCAGATGCAGCATCTCAACAGGAGCACTCTGCTATATGAACATCCTGAGTTACTTGTGTCAGGGTAGCCCCGGGAGCTACGGCTGCATTCTAGTTTATCACCAGCAGCGTGTGAATGTGTGTGTGTGCATGACTGTGTGTGTTGTAAAGCGCCTTGGGGGGTTCTAGGACTCTAGAAGGCGCTATATCAACTACAGGCCATTTACCATCTTCAGACACCTGACCTACATATTCTCTCTGAGGCTGTAAATGCCCCCCAGGACACTTTACCAGCTACATTTTGGTGCAAAAATGAACTCCAGAGTTTTGTCATGACATACCACATTTGATCAAATCAAGTTCAAAAGTCTATTTTAGTTGTGTGGCTTACAAAAGTATTAAAGTACTAAAGTAATCTAAGTGCCTGCAGCTCTGGACCTTCTATGATGGCTTTAATAACTTTGGCTAAAGATGCTAAAAACAAAATTGTGTTTTTAAATACAGATATCACTGAATTAAGAAGGATTACGCAGCTTTTCAGCATTTATCTTAGAATAATTGCACAAGATTTCCACAACAAAAAGTACTCAAAGTACCTGGAATAGTTTTAAATCTAGTTTTACATAATTTTTCACAAATATCCCACAGAAAAAAACATATCAATAGTCCTTTGGCAAAATATGTTTTTTTCCTAAATTCTAAAACCTAATAATAGAAAAAAAATGTAGATGACAACAAATCTTGTATAGAATATATAAAATAGATTTCTGACTTTAATCCTAGAAAACTTTAATGAAACCTGCATTTCTTTCTCAGAACACAAAACGTTCAGTGGTCATAATCCTCTTCTGTAGATAATTCTCAAAAATGAAAAACTGACTTCTTTTAGAAGGTCCTGTAACGGCTGCAGCTCCAAACATGCTTGGTTTAGGAGGTCTGAGGGGAAAAACATCAGACCCAGCTATCGATAACAGCTGATTAAACCCAACACTGAATACAGATAGAAAACGAAAAAAGGGCCAAAGACTGTTGCAATCTCTTAATGCAGGTAAATACAATTTCACATGTGGCTTTACAGCTAAAGCAAGACTTGTCTTACTACTGAAATACACTAGAGGGCAGCAAAGACAAACATTTATATAAATATAATTGAATGGTTGGTGATTTGGGTGTAAAGCCAGGCTGATAAATGCTTTTCTACTTTGAAAATGTTTTAATTGTATTACAGTGGTAGGGAGGAGGAAGGCTCTGAGAAAAGACAACAACTCCAAGAGAAGAAAGGAAACCGTTGAAGAAAATGTTGAGCAGAGAAATGAGCCAGGTGTAGTTTTCCTGTCATGGTGAACATGAAGTAGTTAATGACAGCAAACAGTGCATCTGTTCAATCACCTGCTGAGCTGCAGTTGGAGAGGAAGAGGAAAGGTTTTTACATATAGAAAATAGAAGCTGAACAGGTGAGTTTTCAGCTGCTTTCTAAAGGAGGAGAGGATCTCCTCAGGGGGAGAGAGCTCCAGAGTCTGGGGGCCACAGCAGCAAATGATCTGTCACCTTTGGTCTTTAGTCTGGTGCGCTGCACAACCAGTAGGATTTGATCACTGGACCTCAGGGACCTGCTGGGGGTGTAGGGACTGAGAAGATCACCAATGTATGATGGTGCTTGCCCATGTGAGGCCCTAAAAGCCAGAACCTGGATCTGGAAATGATCTCTGAAGTTAACCAGCAGCCAGTGAAGCTGGAAGAGGAGCGGGGCGACGCGGGTGTGTTTGGAGGACTTGATCAGCAACCTAGCACAGTGTTAAGGCTTTTGGGTCATGCATGTGGGCGCATGTGTGTGTTTCACCAGGAGTCATCCCTGGGATCAGCTGATGAGGCCAGCTGCGTCTGGAGCTGATCTGCTGGAGGTGTTAAAAAATCCAAAGAAGCATGCCGGCTCTCTCTCCTCTCACATACAGGAGTCTGTTGTTTTTGCTGGGCTCTGTTAAATAAAAGCTGAATACTATTTGTTTTGACGTTGGGGCTGGGTCGTTTTTCTTTACCCAAGTCGAGCCTGGGTTGTAACAACTGGGGGCTCGTTCGGGATCTTCTGATCCCCTTATTGTTACACCAGGCCCCCTAGACGGCCCGGGGCGTAACAAATAAGGGGATCAGAAGATCCCGGATTCTGGACCACCTGTAGACGGTTCAGGGAGGTTCTGCTCAGACAAGTGAAAAGCCAGTTGCAGTAGTCTAAGCGTGAGGAGATGAAGGTGTGGAGAACAATCTCAAGTTCAGAGCGGGACAGAATGGGACTCAGCTTAGCGATGTTCCTGAGATGGAAGAAGGAAGAACTGACATGAGAATCCAGGGTGAGAGCTGGGTCAAAGGTCACACCAAGATTCCTGACAAAGGGTTTGGTGTGAGAAGCATCTTTGAGATGTCATCAGTTCATTTACATTCAGCACAGCCTTATTATGAAAAATCAGCCCAGTTGGATCACAGTGATGTGAAAAGCTCCAATCTGTTTGTATTCCTCATTACGGAAAAGCTGGACTCACCCCTGGCTTCCGAACACTCCCCCGTGGTTTGGGCACAGGTCGACTGGACTTGTTCTCAGCAGCCTCTGAGCTGGCTCCTCCAGGGAGATTCTGGTGCTGTTTGGTCCTTTGGGCCTGCAGAGCCAGCTGATAGGCCACCTCAAACGCCTGACCCAGGGTCAGTATGATCTCATAGGTCAGGTTCTGTGTAAAGAGAGGGAGGTCAGATTGAGATCCTAAGGAAAAATAAAATAAATCACTGAACACAGAGAAGCTGGATGCACATTCAACACCTTGCATCATGTTTTAATCTGACTCCAACACAGCTTGTGACGCATTTGGGCATCCCAAGTTCTGTAGTTTAGTGTGTTATTATAAAAACATCTTTGTAAATACAGACAACAAAAAAACCCTTTAAACAAGTCACATAAACAAAAAGAAACTCCGTATGTGTCCTTACCACGTCTACTGTGCTGAAGACATGGCAGTAATGATGGCTGGTCTGCAGGTCTTTAGTGATGTAGGCAAACGTACACAAATCCTCCGGGTCCTGAGCCGCACAAGATATGTTACGGATCTCATGCTCGGCTATGATGTTCTGCACCAAAAGGAATAAAAAGATGGCAGTAAAACATCACTGCTTATTATTATGAAGAGATGCAGGAATTAAATCAGTTAGAAAAAGAGACACGAGCTAAGATGAAACCAGCAACAGAGAGATGAACAAAAAGAATAAAGAAACAATCATTTTGAGGATGAGCTGAACTACAAGGTTAAAAACCACTGTTACCTTGTTGGCTGCATCTATAAACTTGACTCCCTTATAGGTGATGGAGAGGACGATGGTTGGGACTTTTCTCATTTGCTCTGTGGACCTCTGGAGGAAAAGAAATCACACCAAAGTCATTCAGTAGTCTGTTTGATTGTGGCGTAAAAGTAGAGGAGAGACTTGTTGCATACCCTCATTTTAGCACAAGCATCCTGTGTGGATTCAGTTCCCCTCAGATCCTTAATGAGCATAGAACCAAGGTACTAAAACAGGACACAGAACATTGATATTGCAACAACGGTAAAGTCTCTACGATATCGTGCAGCCCCAATAAGAAGGGGATCAACGTACACTGGCTTCGTAGGCACAAGATTCAAATATGAGTTTCTCAGGTTGGTGATGCCAGTTCTGGACCGGAGCGTATGGTGCTGCTAAACTCGGCGGTCGCAGCGTCAGACGCGGCTCTTGGAGCATCTCTTCATACCGCTCCTGCAGAAACAACCAGAATGAATGAAGAGAAAACAGATGTCGCTCAAATCTAATCACTCTGCTGATAGAGAACCAACCTGGGGCCGGTGTCGTCCGCTGCAGGATCTTTGGGTAACGTCATATTCAGCTTCTGGCACTTTCTTTCTGCATGGCTCTCCTGCAGGCAGCAGATGGTCCATGGAGCGTCCCGTGCAGGACTCCATCTGACTCAGAGGAGACGAGGTCTGGGATCCAGGCAGGTCGTAGCACTGCGCACATGGAGTCAGACACAGTTAGCACTCTAATTCCATCTTTACCTGGTGAAGCACAGCACGGGTCCTCACCCTAATCTGAGACAAACGGGGAGGTTTGACAGGAGGTTCCTCATACGGCCGCTCCGCTAATGAGGCTATGATACGTTTCCGGTGACCAAGCAAGGTAATTTTTAGCACCTGAGGGGGGAGGACAGCAAATATTATCAAAACAGAAGACAGCAGGAGATAAAACATAAAGACATCAAGCAATTTAATGTCACTTATTTGAGTGGATCCCTAAAGAGTCACTAAAATAATGTGTTCTGTTCTGTTTATGAGGAAACACATGCACACTTATCAGCTATACTGATTCCCACCAATGGCTGCATGAGTAAAATATTTCCCAACAGAACTTGAGAGTCTGAACGTGAAACTTATG
>SSNS01000107.1:690660-797726 GCA_006937985.1 Aphyosemion australe | reverse complement strand
TTTCTAACAGTTTCATTTTGATTTCATTCAGCTAACTTTGACAATTAAACTCATTTTCAACTTCACTTCAATTCTAAGGCATGTTCATCTATCAGTTTCAGCTGCTAAATTCACAGTTCAGCTAATTGTGAAGAGTTAACTAATAAACTATTCCTACTCAAATACCAGCTGTTTAAACAGTTCAGCTGTCCACCTTTTAAAACTATGTACTGAGATTTCAGTTTTCTGCTGTTTAGGATTTTTTTCTCTTTTCTCCACTTTATTATTGGGCTTAATTACACTTGTTAGTGATTTTTGCTCCTAAATCTTCAAATCCATTCAGCTCATTTTGACAATAAAGCTCAATTTAAGCTTGAGTTCTGCTATTTGGCACCTTCAGCTATCATTTTAAGCAATTCAGCATTCAAACGCATTTCTGCTAGAAATGCAATTAATCTAGTTATATTTATATTTTAATTATTATGCCATACCATGTGTCTGATTTTGTAAAAACGTTTGATAAAATGTGTTTTTTAGCTGGCTAAGCACCAGTAGAAATGAATGCACTGGGGGCGAATGGAGACCCATCCAAGATGGCGGCTGGCCACTACGGCAGCTCCAGTCCACGGGGCGTCTCCGTATATATGTCTGTGGTCAGATGGGCCAATGGTGCAAAAATGGCAGCCTCGCCTCTGTCCAACCGCCCCAGGGCGGCTGTGGCTACGTAGTAGCTTACCATCACCGGCAGTGTGTGAATGTGAGAGTGCGTGAATAATGGAAGCGCTTTGGGTGCCTTGAAAAGCGCTACATAAATCCAATCAATTTTTATTATTATTATTATTATTATTATTAATAATAAACAGCCCCTGAAAATTCCAAATAGGCAGGAGTCTAATATAACTAAGATAAATCCAGCATGAGAAAACCCCTTTCTGAAGGCTAGCTGTTGATTCCAAACATGCTAACGTTGCAGAATCAGAATATCGTCCACGTGCATGGAGGAGATAACCAACAATAACAGGCAGGAATGCTGATCCAACCAGTAGTTGGTTACACAAAATAAAACAGGTGAGACAGTTATCAGACCACACAGAAACGGAGCCATGAATCAACGTCAGCGACACGAGATAACAGAGCAGAATGTATCTGACATGTAGGAGTGGACACCGTTCATTTTACTGCCATGTTTGCTGATTTCATGACCAGTCAGCCAAAAATAAACAAGTCTTTATGAAGTCGTAACTCACAGCAACCAGTAGGACATCAGGAAGTCGCCCAGGCAGATCTGGAGGGCTGAGAGCCGTAAACAGCAGCTGAACAAGGTCTGCAACTAAATCTAAAGAGCAGTGGTGTGTACGGCAGCTGCTGTCTGGGAACAAAGTGTGATGGTTCAGTGTCCATGACTGACTCTTCAGCATGAACCTCGGGTTAATCCTGCGTTATCGGACAGAAGACAAGTTGTCTGAAGCTGTGGACGCAAACAGCAAATCAGAGCTTTGGACGTGATGTTAGCTGTGGATCACTATTTCACGCAAAAACATCACTTTTTTTTTTTTACTAAAACAAGCAGATCCTGAATGTTTAAGGAAATCTACAGATAAGGCCAGAGGTTATATTAGGACCCAAACTTTCTATGACGTTATAGCTCACAAGAATTTGCATTTTCCTCTCTTTATCAATTCTTAAATCTAAACTGACAGCATGAAGACTGTAGTCTGTGAGCAGCAACACGCTGAGGATTGTGGGAGCTGGATGGGTAGCACTTCCACAGTACATGGAAGATTGCATTACTGTCTCTGGAGATGTCTTAGTGAGCATCTCACTTTTACAAGTGGCTGCGCGGCAAAAAGCTGTGCTATAGCTAAAGCCCTTTAAAATGCAGTTCGTGATAACGGAGATGGAGGTGATAGCATCAAATTCACATGAATGTATCAGACAGGAAGTGAGGTGAGACTGGTGTCCGTCCAGTATGGTAACCCTCAGATCCAGATATCTAAGGCTGACTAGGTCTATGATTTTACACGAGTCGTGCAGTAATAGAAAACCAACATTTTGCTGTTTTATGTGTGCATGATCAGTCATGTCGTTTCTGCAGATCAGAAAGTGCACGGAGCTGCCTTTACAGTCACTATTAAAACACCTGTTTATTAAAATTGTTGTTCCAGGGATGTAAGAAAATATAGTGATATTTTGTATTATGATACTGAATTGATATTTAAAAGCAGTGTATGGAATTTTATTGAGAGTTTACATGCAAACAATTACTGTATTTCTTTGTGTGGTGCAATTCATACTCCGACTGCTAGGTGGCAGCAGTTTCTAAATGCCTTTGATCTGACAGAACGAGATCTGGGGTGATAACACTGGATGTGTCTTATGGTGCGTTCCAGTTGTCCTCGGATCTCGGAATTTCCGACCAGGAAATGATGTAACGAGCTTGTTTTGTTTCAAATTCCAACTCGGTTGTTGCTCTGTATGAGTACAAATAACTAATAACAAAGTATTCTCTGCACCTAAAGTCCCTCGAGGAGGAATGCAGGAAATGCATAGATAGTGTCACACACAACAATCAGCAGTTGCCACATAAAACCAGAAAAAAAACCATTAAAAATCAAACGTCAAAATGTAAACCATAAACACTGGTCAATTTCGGCAGCAATGCTGACGTTTTCAGCAACATAACTATTGATAACAATAATAAACAACAACTCGGTGCTGTTAAATAGCAAAAAGAAAGAAAGCAGGACATATAAATTATGAAAAATATCAACACTACAACAACACTGGGCGTGGCTATCTTTAAAATGGTGATCTCTGGGTCCTCTGAAACAAATGAGCTCGCAGCTCGGAATTCAGAGTTCATTGCGTCATTTCTGGTTAACTTTGTCCTTGGAAAAACGAGTTCCGAGGACAACTGGAACGCACAATTAGATGCATCTGATCTGAGTTTTCCAATTAAATTCAGTCTTAAAAATAGCTAATTTTGTCTGGTTTTTAGTATCACAATATATCGTATCGTCTCCCCTGCACTGTGATATTTATCGTATCGCCAGATTCTTACCAATACACACCCTTAGCCATCAGCAAGGATTACTAATGCAGTGTTTTGCAGCATTTTCTTCTGAGCATTTTATTTGATCTGCTCACCGGTAGCTTTAAGCACGCTGTAAAACAAACTAGGGCTGGGCAATAAATCGAAAATTTAGCGTTATCAAAATTTTCGACTCTAATCGATATAATTTGTCCCATGTCAACAAGTGTGGTAATAAAAAAATAAAAAGATGTGTGTAGGTTTTTGACGTTCATGTCCCTTTAAGAAGCTGTACCACCTTGAGTCACATGACAACTAATGCAACGTAATAGACATGACAGCCCCATCTAGTGGACAACCTTTGTTTTTGCGCATGCATGAAGTTATCGTCCATTTATCAATATCGAGATGAACTCCTCAGTATACCGTAATACTGATTTAGGCTGTAGCCCTAGTACAAACATGAGGTAAGATAATTTATTACTATTGTGATGTTTGTGGGGCACTAAAGCACCAGACAAAATAAAAGGATTTCTGCTCTTAAAGACCAAGCTCACTCGTTTTTTTAACACATTTGCAGGTCTCCAGTATGAATAAATGCCTTGTGAGTCGATCTTTGTGGGAAAAAAGCTCTGGCGCTCCTGTTTCAGGAACTAGAAGTGTGTCAGAGCAGAGGAGAGCTTCAGACAGCAGGATTTAGAGTCTTGTTTCCTAATATTTAAACATCTCTCCTCTGATTGGCTAACAGCAACATGACTCTACCACTGACTCTGTTAGCTCTGCAACGTTGATGTTTTATCTCCACAAATAACACAAGCCTGGAGGAGTTCTGCTGTGTGGTGGAGTTGCTAATGCTAACGGTTAGCTTCTACTAGCCGAGACGTTCTCTGCTGTTTCCTGGACGCTAAACCAACAACAGCCTTCCCCGTCGTGAGTCAAGGTGGGTGAGTCCATGAATGTTAAGTAACAGTGTGACGTAGATCTGTCAGGCTTTTCTAATCCTAGAGTTTCACCGTCTATTTTCCATCAGAAGCTAATGCAGGAGATAGGCTTAGGAGACTATTTTCACTTGTTTTATCATAAAGTAATGAAACACAACAGCCAGGACTGCAATTAAAATACATTTTCTATTTTTTCTAGTTAGTAAATGATATCAACATGAATTTATTTTATCGATATGCTTTTTCTCTATATTGTCCAGCCAAACATCTCCAGGTGAAAAAGGAGATGTTTTTGACAAACTCATTTTAATCGGAGAAATGTAACACCTTACAAACTGATTTAAGAATTTTTTAAAGATTTTTTGTACTATAAACTACTGTTAAAAACAATGTTTATGAAAGACTGATCATATTTAAACACATGTTAGTGGGAATAAGGAGACAACCCCTTTGATCTGTCTATGGGAACTGTCTCCCTGCACTGTGATCCTCTAACGAAACACACTTGTAATGATTTTAATTACTTTAATGTATTTATGATCTGTACGGTAAAAAAAAAGAAAAATAATGCAAGTATCAGATCATCACAATTAAAATGGTTCTGGTCAATATAGTTGACAAAAAATAATGATGATTGGGACAACAAAAAAAAAATTACTCGTACAAGTCATTCACACCCCAGTAACAGCTGTTTGAGTAAATAAAAGTTTAAAATCAGAACATCTCCTGTTCAAAAGCACCAAACCACTGATCTCTCATGACCGTCTAACAGACATCTAACTAAACACTCTGAATTCATCTTGCAGATGAAAACGATGAAATAAAACCCCACGGTCCCAGGAGGAAAAGCTCAGAGGAGGATGTGTAGAAAATTTTAAGTACAACTTTACATTTAATCTATCTGCAAATGTTTCAAAATGGATATTAATACATCTGCACTGCTGGACAACGGGGAAAATCAATGAAACCATTCATTTAGCTCCTTCAGGCATGAAGCCATTACTGCATTTTTCTGTATTGACTAAATCTAGCTTAAAACCACTTTGTGGTTCTTTCATGGCAGCATAAACATTCACAAAGTCAGGGAAGTTAGAAAGAAACTATTGGACTGAGATTAAAGGTCAAATGTACTCTTATTTTTAATACGGTGGTCTCTAGTTGGAATGAATGCCATGTAGGACGCACTCTGGGGAAAAAAGCTCAGATGCTGTTTGAGGACGTAGAAGTCAGCTGGAGGAGAAAGTGGCAGAACACGACAGGATTTGGAGTCTTATTTCCTGATATGTGGACATCTCTCCTCTGATTGGCTAACAGAAATGCAACTCTACCACTGACTCTGTTTGCTCTGCAACGTTGATGTTTTATCTCCACAAACAACACAAGCCTGGAGGAGTTCTGCTGTGTGGTGGAGTTGCTAATGCTAACGGTTAGCTTCTACTAGCCCAGACGTCCTCTGCTGTTTCCTGGACGCTAAACCAACAAAGTCTTTTAGTGTCACGAGCACAAAGGTGTCGCTTCAGCACAAAACAATCAGAGCTGGTATTGATCTGCTACTGGAGCCTGGAGGGCAAACTGGAGACATCAGTGGTCAGACAGGGAGAGTAACAGCTGTTGAGTTAGTTAGCTCCAGTGGCGGCCGGTGACTTTTATTTTGGGTGGGGCGCTAACCACATATCACCACTAGGGGACGCAAAATTACCATTGATTCTTAAGCATCAGCGTCACACAACTGACGGTCACAGTAGCGCTTCCGGCAACAAAGTTATTCAAAAGGTTTTCGAATATATTAAGCATGTTTTTGACAAAAACATTCATCCATTCACCCATATATTACACAAACTGCACACACGCTTAAGGGGAGTAGGCTAAATCTAATCAATAGAATCCACTTTCTACAAACAGAACACCCATAAGCTGTAAATAAACGTGAGGCCGTAAAATAGACGCTACACGTATCCAGAAAAACACACAGTGACACAACGCAAGATATTCACAGAAGCAGCCGGCATTTAGATTAAAGCCCAGACTCACAAACAAGAAGTACCACTCTTAGTTCAAACCGTATGGAGCGGTGCTAGCCGCTAACGAGGCAGCATGCTATTTCCTGAAGCCAAAAGCTAAAATGAGGCTTACCTGCAGGTTATGGCCATAATCCGTGTGGTGTAGTAAAAACAATCCACTCGGTTCGTGAAATTCTACATCCCAACGTAAAAGCTTAGCTGATCAGACTGTTTGCTGGCATTGTTTTGCCAAAGACTATATAAGAGTTTGCCCGCCCGCATTCATCATTTTCCTGTTTACGTGGATTCTCTCCCTGTGATTGGTTAACACGACAGCCAGCCAGCTGAAAAAAACTCAACAACAAGCAATTCGATTGGCTGAGGTTTCACACATTGGAACCTACTAGTAGCGTTTGCTACGTCAGGTTTTGAAGCAGTTAACTTTATTTGTCACTGATGATTTCACAATTATAGCAAAGATGGCTAAAAGGTTGGACAACAAAAAAATATTCAGTGGAAGTAGTGTGTTGCTGCCGTGACAAATTGGCACAGATGGAGCCACACTGTGCCAGCCTGTGGAAAGTTTTCCCCTCAGGGCGGGGTGAACAACCTGACCAATCAGCGATCTCCTCCCCCTGGTCTGAGCAGAATTCACCCGGTGAGGCGGCGACGATCGCTAAAAGATGCGACCAACCACTCTCCTATTCTTTCTCGTTGTGGACGGTTTGGGGACCCACTGCACATGCGCCAGTTAGCCCATATTAAGTCAATGGTAAAGATTGCTGCGCCCGCGAGAGGACATGTGACAAGTACGTCGACGATTCGGCCGTGTCAAAAGTAAAAAAAAACATTAAACACAGATTACACACAGCACTTAGTCCATATGGTGTTTATAGATCGTTTAGTTCACTTTTTATGTTTTTTTAAATATATTTTGTGATTCCTATCTTCTTCTTCTCCTTCCTGTGAGTGGTGGGGCGGCGCCCTAGCGCCCCCTATGGACGAGCCGCCACTGGTTAGCTCCCTAAAATATAAGGATAACCAGATGTTTATTCCTGAACACACATCACACATTTGCTGCTGAAAGTAGTTATCAGGAAGGATAAAATGAAAGAAAACAGTAAAAGTCAGAGTTGTAGCTTTTTCCTGAATTTGTGAGAAAATCACCCAGGTGGTCCGGGAGCTTAACACGGAGACAGAAACGCTGCAGACAGGACTGAGGACAGATGAGTGTGAACTCCTCAGACGGCAGGGAGATTAAACTCAGAGAGAAACTTCAGAGGCTTCAAAACATGAGCTGATCACGACACAGAGGGAGGCATTAATACTTGATTTTTATGTTATATAACAGTTTAAACACTGTTCAGAAACATGTGTGCACTGCACAAGGTCTATAACTCTGCAGTTTCTAAAGATTTCTGCAGGAAAACGTGCAAAAATTCGATTACTTATAATGTTCAAGATGACAAAACTGGATGATTTTATTCCTGAAAACTAATGAGTTTAAACTTGACCCAAATATAGAAAAGGTTCATTTTTTACGTGTTTTGATCTGAGGATTTGAAGCACGAGGGGTCACACTGGTCTGATGTGGTCTAGCAGCTACGATGTGACTGGAGTGCATCGCACTGAAGCGCTCGTGGTCTCATGAAGGAAGTTCTGTAGTTTAGTGTGTTATTATAAACAATAAATGTGATTGGTGAACTACCAAGCAGCATAGATGGTTTGGGTTATTCTAATAAACCGAGACATGAATAATAAATAAACATGAAAGAGGACTGGAGCAGCTGTGACTGCAGTAGAAATCACCATGATTCAGGAATTCCATCTGACCTTGGGAGAAATACTGGACTTAAAGCCATACTATGCAACTTTTTCTTATTTTTAAATCATTTTCTTGAGCCAGTGTGCCTTTAAGAGTTTATCTGATTCAGAACAAACATCTCATCTTTCAAGACATCGATGCCTGACTGATCCAAGATGCAGAATGCTGCTGGAAGCCAGGTCAAAGTAATGAATGTTTGCTTTTTTCTCCTTTCCATGTCGTGTCAAAAGGGTTTCCCAAAAACTAAAAACACTGGCGTTAATAGGATGAGATTAAAAACAACAACATGTGGGTTAATATTATGTCTTTTTCTAATGTTTACGGTAAATTTTGTGTTGTTTCTAAGTGATCATCCAGCTCAGAAAAGCAGCTGGGTCCCTCATCCTCTCCTGCATCAGTCCTTATTCCCCTCAGAAGCTTCTGAGCTAACTCACAGTGGCGCCGCACGCTTTGGGCTGGATAAACTCATCAGCATGGCCACAGCATCCCACTGATCACTCAGATGCTTCTGGATTCAGGAAGGGTGGTCGTGCAGCAGCTGCTTCTCTAGCAGGTGGATCCAAAAGAGAGATGAAGAAGGCCTGAGACTCGGGGATCCGAGGGAGAAACATGTTGGGTGCTGAGGCCATGAAATAATGCAGTTGTAGCTCGAGAACTGCAGTTAATGAAACTCTAGATGGGATCACCCTAAAGTTGGATTAATGCATGGAGACGTAAAGGAGTTCAGCTGAGTGACAGGAAATGATTTAAAAAGAAACTCAGGAAACAAAATGTGACTAATAGGTCTGAGGAACTCACCATGAAGTGAAGATCATCGAAGCCGTTCAGGAGCAGCTTGCTCTCGTACTGCGGCAGCCCCACGTGCTCCAGCCAGTCCCCCACGGGCTGATCCAGGAGCCGGCCCGCGCCACCTGCTGATAGGGGAAAGCGCTTCAGGAGGGAGAAACCTTTGAGCCGGTAGCAGCGGCACTCCGACGACGAGACGTGGCATTGCCACATAATTCTCGGCCAGCAGAGCCGAGCGCACCGGCAACAGGAGGGCGGGGGAGACAGGGTCCTCTCCGGACGGGGCGTCAGCTCCCGCAGGGCTGCGGGGGCCGAACCACCGTCACCAGAAACTGGAGGCAAACTGGCAGAACTGATATTCATTAAACTCAGAGTTACAGGTTTGACTGGAACAAACTGGAAGTTCTCAACCAGGAAACGCAGCGCCTCATATTAGAGCAAATAAATAAAAAAATAAAGTATCAGAGAAGAGATAGAGATCCCGACTTGAGAGGAATCCTTCCAGTGATGGATTAGAGAAAAGTTTTCTGCTTCAATAGTTCCTTCGTTCATGTGGTCAACAATCCTGGAATCAGCTGGAGACGGTCATGAGAAAAGCTGAAGACATGAGTTCAGTGATCTGGGGCTGATCTCAGAGCAGCAACCATTAACGTCTAACCAAAACACCACAAACATGCTGATCTACATCACCAAGAACTAAATCAGCACGTCTCATTTTCTCGCTCCAGTTTTCATCAGTCCAACAGCTTGTTCCAGGTGAGAACCCTACTCTAAAAAACAGCCACAAGTTTTTATGCTGAAAAAAAGTAAGAATCCAAAATCTGTTTCAGCTGAAGCTCGATGTAAGAGTCGCTCCTCTGCAGGCTGAAACGGTCCGAGACGTGAAGAGCAGCTGTGTCTTCTACCATCTAGTCTGAACCAACATTAAAGCAGACTCTAATCCTGCACGATGAAGTGAAGTCCTTCTTTTGTCCTGCCTGTTCACCAGCCTCCGATTCCCCTCCCTCTTTCTCTCTCTCCTCCCCCCTCCCTCTGAAATACTGCAGGTGGCCGCTCTTTGTCATTTAAGCTCCCGGTTCAGTTTGTGACCCCACCTCCCAAAGCTTTCATCACTTGCATTTGATTGTTGGGATCCTGAAGCATCCTCTCTTCCTCTAGTCCCGTCCGTCTGATGCAGAAGTTAATCAACGGAGAGCAGGAAATACAAGGAACGGCATCGAGCCAACACATCCAGGCATAACGCCGGAGCGACTAGGGGTGGGGTGGAACAAGTGACGCAGCTTCTTCCCCTGACAGCTTCCTTGAAGCTCACATGTACAGAGGAGAGGACTCATGCAGGCCGTGATGGGTTGCTAACTACTTTACTGCAGTAGTGTCAGCTTTCCTCAAGACCACAAAGTGAAATGTGCAAACAGCCCACTCTGGTGCACGGCATCACAGACCGGAGGGCCGGAAAAGTCTGAGAACAGGGGAGGGTGCCGCATTGTTTAAATGTATGGAAAAGAAGCCAGAGCCGAGTGAAGGTGAACGCTGAGTGATGTGAGAGGGGAATGCTGAAGGGAAGGGAGTCGATCGTTCAAGTACCATCCATCAACCAGGGTGACAGGCTTTAGAAAACACAGAGGAGCTAAAGGACAGCGGGTACAGAATCCTTAAAAGCCCACAACAAATATAATCAAGAGAGCCTTTAATCTAAGAATCAAAGTTAAAAGCTCCTGCGGATGATGAAACAGCTTAAAGAATATGAACATATGAATCAAACCCAAGATAGGGTAGCCTATATAAAATAAAAAAACAGTGTATGAGTCTACTCAAGCTTATAAATGTGGGACGTGTCTGTGATAATAAATATGCATCACATACAGCAGCAGAACGGCTGGCTGGAGGCATATTTAAAGTTCTCTATATAAACCAGGAGAACCTGAAGTCTGATTCTAACTAATGAAACAGCTGATCTGTTTATTCCACAGGCTAAATTCATCCAAAGCACTCTGTTCATAAAAAACTACACAGATCTGTCCTCAAACTTTTACATTTCTTGGATGATTCTTCTTTCATCCTAATCAAAACGAAGACCTTCTATAGAACACAAATACACAAAGACAATGATGGAGGCACTGTACCTGGCGTGGAGTACTGCTGATCTCTGGAGGACTCGATGCCAGCTCCAATCAGGGTCATGATCTTCTCAATCTGAAGACAGGAGAAGGAGAGTTAAGAACCAAGAGGAGCCGTCATCACGGTTAACCTCCACCTTCCAGCAGAGACGCTGTCTTGATCACTGGAGTCATTCCACGCTCTCTCACGAGCCTCTCAGTCCAGGTTGTAAAAATCTATGGTTTCATGATAGTCCTGCAAAAGCCTATGCTCTGCTCGCTGACATAAATGCATCACTTTGGAAATTATGTCTAAATGGGACTCATTGGGCATTTTTCAGGGAGGTACATAAAATAATTTGTACCACCAACCTAAAAAATCTGACTATTAAAAATCTGTTATCTGAGATTAGGGGTAGACGATATATCGGGCCGATATTTATATTTATTTAGGTGTCTGACTTTAACACTGAACAGTGCACACAGTTAAGATTTAACAGTTAGTTAAATTCGGAGTTCAAACACTGATTCAGCTGCAGAAGGTTTGTGCATCAACTGATGTTATTAGTGACATTTTAGCATGAAAATAAGGTGGAAAACGTCTAGATATCGGCCATCGGCTGACCATGCATTGGTATCGGCTCTGGAAAACCAATATCGGTCGACCTCTATCTGAGATGCAACAGTGATGCACAAAGGGTTGTCTCTCTGTATTTGAAGATGTTGGCTCTTAGAGCTGCTGGAGCCAAAATAAACAACACGATATATCCAAAAGGACACTAGCAGAAGTGTACAAAAATTATTTTCAACATCTTTAATATAAAGCTTTAAAGTTTGCTGATGACACTGCACTATACACTGGACTGATACCTCAATGCATCAAAATCTCCAGTGCTGCATGTTCAGCTCATTCTACTGTGCAAATGAGGTACCTGGAGAAGGAATGTAATCACCACCCCGAACCTCCGTTACACAGAGGGTTAAAGCAGTGAGTACAGGAATGACCAAAAACAAATAAATGAATAAAAGCAGACAAAGAGAGTCATCCTGCAAAAGCAAATAAAACTGTTCTGTGTTTTCATACAGAGAAAATTGATAGATGGATCCATTCATCCACTTTATCCTGAAGTAAGTCGTTGGAAACTATTCTGCACCAGGAACCAGCAGAGTAAAGCAAGACTGCATGTCACCAACAAGGAAAATGTCAAGAGACAGAGTAAAAACACCTAAAAACAGTTTAGAAATATAAGCTGAACATGCAAACGTTGGACTGACACCTAAAATAAAAACATAAAAGAACATTAAACAAGTTCAGCAAACATAATTTAATGTCTGTACATTAGTGTCCCCTGTTGCTCAACTTATTTCAGTCGGTTTGAGAGACACGTTATGTACGGCAAACAGGACCCGGACCTTTGTTTTCACCAAGCACAGTCACAAATATGCACATGCCATACAACATGCAGCCAGTCAGAAAGCAGAGATGATTGTCACCTCCATCCCAGAGCAGAAACACAACTCCCATTCTAACAGGTGGAAATAGATACCAACAGAGCTGAAGTCACTTGATTTTGGCTCGTCACAATTATTTTCACTATTCTGACTCCAGAGCACAAGTGCTGCTGCTCAGAAGCCCAAAAGATGCATTCCCATAATTAAATATTCAGTGAAGAACAGTTACGTCTACATCATCATCATCAATCAGCCCGTAGATGTTCAATAGTAAAAGGGTGTGTAATTAGAAGAAGTAGTCTTGGAGAGATTGAAAGAGAAATGCAACCTAATGAAGTATGGAGCAGTCAGACTGGAGGTCTGACATCAGGCAGCCTGAGAAGAGCCCTTCTACCTCTGCAAAGAACGAGGACAGAGTCATCACCCCGCCCCCAAACTTGACCAGCAAGTATTCACAGATACGTGGGTGTCTTACGCTCTCGGTGGACTTAGATCTTCGAAGTTTTGAGGAAGGAGACGTCGTCCGAATCTGCTGAGAGAAAATCCAGAGTTTGGCTTTGGCTTGTGTTGATTTGACCTGTGCACTGAGAGTCGTCCGTCTTCAGGCAGGGCTGATTCATTCAATCATAAAGGAGTTCAATCTATGGTAGTCAGAGGTTTATACACACTCCATTGGCGGTTCTAGGGGTGCAACAATGCTAAAATTTCTCAAATGCTGTGTGTGTGTATTTCATAAGTACAGTGAAAATGCATGTAAAATTACATTAAAGTGTTTCAACATTTGGGCAGCAGTAGCTCAGGAGGTAGAGCAGGTTGTCCAGTAATCGGAAGGTTGCAGGTATGATCCCAGCTCCCGCCAGAGAATGCTGCTGCGTGTCCTTGGGCAAGACACTTAACACACCTTGCCTGCTGGTGGTGGTCGGAGGGACCGGTCGGCAGCCTCGCCTCCGTCAGTGCACCCCAGGGCAGCTGTAGCTACAATGTAGCTCATCCCCACCAGCGTGTGAATGTGTGGATGACTGATTACAAAAATTGAGTGTTTGTAAGAAAGTTGGACTAATACTTGCCCCCCTATAAAATATTGTGGACCCTTGATGGCCCCATATGTAGTCAGATAAATCCTAGATCTGCCACTGAAACCCTCATTATGGCTGAACGTCTGGGCTTTAAAGACCTCTTTTCCCCATGAGTTAATGATTATTCAACATCTTCAATACATTTTAAAAACATGAGTTAAGATCCAATCAGAAATAAGATCTGATGAATGCTTGGGATCATTGCCCTATTAGAGTAACCAGATGTGTCAACCATCTAACTGGTGTTTTCAGATGAATTTGAAGAATGTCCGAATCATCTCATCCAATCAGAGCAATGCACCAATTCCCACCTCATGAAGCCAGACTGTTGGTGCAACGATCTTGGGTTTAAAGGCTTTATCTCGACTCATCCGAACATTAAAAGATTTAAACAAATATTTGACTGTATGTGTAATTTTTAACCAGTGTGGGTTAGTGTTGGGATAGGAGGTAATCCCCACCTGAGGATAGCCTTTGGTCAGATAATTCAGTAAGCATGAGATTTGATAGAGGTATGGAAGTTGGCTTGAGGTGGGGGTTTGGGGGTGCCGTATCTGCTGGCGAAGAAGACCTCATGTAACTACGACCTACAGCTCTTGAGATGTTAAAAAAGATAATTTTGAGGATCACTTCTGGGCCATGAATCCTTAATGGAAGACTGTAGAGAGACGATTTCAACTGCGTGGAAGTCTGCTCAGCCTCCCGAGTTAGCAGACACCCAACATGGCCTATCTGGATGCCTTTGTTAGAGTTACGGAGATTATACCTCAAAAAGTAATAGTGAACATTGTAGATGGGGTCTTATAACCATTCAACTCAAAAAAAGAAGTTCAAATAAATCATTAAGACCCAAAAATTTGTGATAATCATGTTCATAATGGGTGTACGTAATCTTCTGACTGTGAAGAAGTCCGATCTGCTGTTAGTTTCAATGAAGACGAAGGAAAAAAGTCCCTTAAAATAGAAAAAATAACAGCTTAAAAAGAAAATGACTAGGGGTGGGAATCGAAAAACCGGTTCTTGTTGAGAACCGGTTCCCACTGTTTCAATTCCTAGGAATCGTTCGCCAATTTTGCAAACGATTCTCTTATCAATTCCAGGCGGCGCAAATGACGTCACCACGCACGTTGCGCAGCTTACGCATGCAGGAGCCGGGTTTGAATTACGGGGGAGCTGGAAGCTGTCAACCTACACACCCAGGTCTTTTTACCTTCATAAAGCAATAATTCATAAGCATGTGATATTTATATATTTGATACAATTCAGATCACCTTCAAAATTCAGGCCCACATCCAGGGCCGTATCAAGGCATTTTGGGGGCCAAGGCAAACAGACCCCCCCCCCCCCCCCCCCCCCCCCCCCCCCCCACACACACACACACACACACACACACACACACCCCCGTCACTGGGTTCCCCCTGAATCCTATAGCCTAATTTATACTTGTCTGTCTGCGTCAGTACGGAGACACCCAGCGCCATTTTGCGTTGACGCAAGGGCTCTCGGACGGGCTCGCGGAGGGTGACGGAGACATGCCCCCAAAAATAACTGTCCGTCGAGAGCCACGGAGAGCGCAAGCTTGTGATTGGTCAGGACGCCGCTTCCTTGAAATATGTCACCAGCAGCACCGCCACTGCCGACTCAAAAAATAGGGCGCTGAAGATATTTAGCGGCAGACACAGAGCAGATTGAAGAACGCCTTGCTGAAAAAGTTTGAAAATATGAAAGTTTATTCACTTGTGACTGAAGTAGTACAAAGATACACAGCAAGCGTTTTATTCGTGGAACGGAAATGACGAGAAACGTGGATTTAGAGGTGCCGACCGCATGAAGAGGTGGAGGAGAATGAGGGACAAATTCGTCCGTGTTAAAAACTCTCTAAAATACATTAAAACAATGTAAACACAGTAGTAAATTAGTTATCGTAGACCGGATACGTGACTGTAATGGTGGCAGGATACCCCAGAAATGTGCTGCGCCCTCTGCTGTCCAGGCAGGGGGTTGCTTTGCAACATCCCCCAGCCAACAGAGAAGTAGAAACATAAAATGTCTCCGTCAACGCGTATGCATCTCTAGCCTGAGGAGCTGACGGAGAAGTATAAATCTAGCTTATGTGTAATTCAAACCCTGCCCAGGAGTATTAATTATAGTGCTTGCAAAAACACCTCTGTTTACTTATGAATTGTTCTAGAGCCATTTTGTTGGCAGAATCTGATATTAATTTTAGCTCTAAGCCAGCAGTTCTGACAGAACACTGGGAAAAAAATGGGTCCCAACGTGGTTTGTGTGGCGTCATTGGTACGCACAGATCCCCTGTCCTCATTTTTGGAAATGGAAATATGGTCACCCTACCTTATATACACATCTCCACACTAGCAGACTCCAGCGACTAAAGTCCAACCTGTGGTGAGATTTTTCCCATCATGCAAAAACTACAGCAAGAAGATGACTCTGCCTTCACAAGGAGCATAAAGGAGAACATTTGGAATGATTTTTCCAAACAAAACCAGGTACAATTGATTATCATAAATAAACAGACAGTTATAATGCAGGAAACTGTGTGCGATTAATTTTCTGCCACCTATTGAACTACTCAGGAATTGATAAGGAATTGGATTGATAGACAGAATCGACAATGCCATTGATATTGATAAAAACTTATCAATTCCCACCCCTAAAAATGACAATAACAAAATCAAATTAAATAGAGAGAAAATAAATCCAATTATCTACTTGATGTATTTAGATTGTTTTCATAAACCCTTAATATTTTAATTGGAAAGCTGCAGATGAACGAGTTCCCAGGTCATCCAGCTCCTGTTTCAGTGAGGACAAGGTCTCATGCATGGACCATGGTCTGCACAAGAGAGAGAATAACGATCCTCACTCATCAGAAACAGGAAGGAAGGACAATAAGGGTCTGAGCTCTCCCTCTGAAGTCCAATAAGTTCATTTCTACACCTCTGAGGAGATGAGATATGCTGGTACACCTTTTGAAGCAAGGGTTCTGACTATCACATTCCACAATCTCAGGCTGGTTTTTCTGTGAGGCTCAAACTGCCGTGGAAAAAGAGGTAATGAATGATTTAAAAGAGTTCAACCACACTCACACTGTTGCACAAATCTGCATATAAATGCAAGAACAAGATACACACAAGCGTCTCAGCTCTTGTTGAAACAGTATAATGGAAAAGGGAACGCTAGCTGGTCCAGCCACCGTGAAAGGCAGGTGTGATTTAACATCAGAACTGGGCAAATACATCTTTATCAGGGGAAGTGACCCAGACATTTACTCGAGGTAAATTACACCCACAGCTAGGAAAAAATGGGAAATAAAAATACTCTTGAATTTTATGGTCGAGGACAGAAGCGCTATGAGCCATGAGACGAGGGAGAAGGGTGTGAATCAATACAGAGACCTGAGATGGAAGGGTCCTTTGTTAGAGGGACTCAGTATGAACAGGAGGGGACACAAAGAGTGGGGTCAGAAGTCACCCACAAGGTGGAGGTCAACAGCTGAAGAGCTGGCAGACACTAGAGCTGGTCGGGGTGTGATGGAACCTATTTATCATGCTTCTCACAGCGGGCCCGCCGCTCCGTCAAGGTCCAAGCACAATAACTTCACTCCTACTTGACCAGGACTGGAAAACATCTTTTCATAAGCAGCCTTGGGAATCTCTGAAAACAAACAATTAATATAGGAGAGGTGTTGAAGGGAGAGCTAAAGGACGCCTGGCACGAAGCGTTCAGGGAGAAACAAAAGGCTGCAGAAAGAGGGAGGGGGGTCCGGACTACAGGGCTAAAACTGGCAACAACACAGGGGCTGGCTGTAAAACCTAAGTGGCATATCACAGGAAGCAGAAAACACAACATGTTCTGCAAAAGGTGCCAGCACCTGAATGCCACAGCAGGACGAAGCACCGTCAGCAGTCCCATCAAGGTCTCCCTCAAACAACCCCAACGGCTTGCTTGCATTTTCAGCTAAAGCAGAAACTCCTCAACAACAAAAAGTTTCTCTATTCAGAACAGAGACGATGCCAGACGAACGACTCGGTCACCTGTCCTTCGTTTGAGTTGGGAAAGAAAAAATAGATCTTCCTTTCTCCAAAACGTCACCCCCCCCCACTGCATGGTTTGATCCCAGCAGGCAGAAACACGAGAAGTCTCCTAAAGAAGCTGCACAGAAAACAGAAGCTACGCCCAACGAGCTCCTACACTAAAAAGGTGACAACACAAAACGTGCAAGGTAAAAATAAATGCTGAGTAACCAATAAAGAACCAAACTTAAGTCAATATAGGTAATCAAAAGGACTGAAGAAGTGAAACAGCCACAGAATATCAACTGATTTCTCCTTCAAGCCATTCATAGCAGGGGAAAATGATTAATAAGGGTCCGTAAGAGCCTATCCTATAAAGGAATCCATACTCACAAAAGCTGGTTTCATAGCAGCTATCGGATCAGATGAGTTCAAACTGAAGGTGAAAAAGTTCTGAGACTGAGCAGAAAGTGGCCCGCTCCCGTCTTTATCTGGAGCTCTGTGTTTCCTTCTCTGTGCTGGTCTACACGATGCGCCCCCTGGATTGTCATCTTATGTCTGATTGCAACCTGCATTAGCATGCGTCTTACACACAACGCACACCCCTTGCACAAAACACACTCTGGGCTTCTTAAATGGAGAGACGCACAGGGCCAAGACCTCATGCAAGTCAAATCTGCTCGTCTGGAAACCGGAGGGAGAACATCCGAGGATGAGAGTGGCTCAAAAAGGAGGAGGGGACATAAAGAGAAGGGCTGTGAGAGCTGGAATATGGAGCAAAGCTGATTCAAAGAAGAGAAAGAGGATGTTTGGCGGTGTCCTGGGAGGCCCAGACTCACTGTAACTTAACTGCTTTTCTTCACAAATCCATCACACACCACGCTGTTCAAATCAAATCAGAAGTGGCTGATGTGCTTTTTCCAAGAAAGAAAAGAATCTGAGCAGAGAAGCCTCTTGCACCTGACTCAGTGTCCACGTGAGACGAGATATGCTGCTTTCAGAAACCGAGTGGCATCATTTCCTGAGCTTAAAGCACAAAAACAATCAGTATTTTAACAAGGAGGCTGCGTTTTGTACACCAGCATGCAGTTACAAAGCCTCTTCTCAAAGACTGCAAGCTTAAGTTTTGTATATCTCAGCTTAGCTCTCGTGTATTTCAAGTTCTTTCCTGCTGCCATGCATAAAGTTAGGAGGCTTTTGGCGTAGCTGACAGGCGGCTTCACACAAACACGGTCTGTGCAGCAACAACACACACAGGAACAGCCTGCTTTAGGCATCGAGTATTTTGTTCTACATAAGCACTTTCAGGAGGGTTTATTTTAATTTGAAAGCAAACTAACTTTGTTGCAGGTTTACTGGACAGTACTCAAAAGGCACTCCAGCAGGATGAATTAATAACGAGGGCCGGAGTACCCTCGGCCAGCAGCTTGCTTTAAGAATTTAAGACGTATTCAGGTGAACTAGAAGCAGGAGAGTTCACCCAGCAACCTTTTTGGAGTATTTAGCACATGATTCCAGAGCCTGAAGACGTGCATCAAATCTTTCAGTTGGAAGCCATTAATATGAGCAGATCTGCTGCCATGGGCGCTCACGTTGGTGCAGGAGGAAACCAATACTTTCACAGCTTTGCTCAGTCTCTTTACCTTATGCATGCAGAAGCACCAACACAAAGGCAACAGGACCATGGGCGGCAGAGTTATTCTAGGCTGCAGGTGGTACAGGAGGAGCAGCAGCCTCCAACAGGAACCCTGTCATGCCCTCAGACGGCGCATCTCTCCTGTGCATCGTGTGATCGTCAGAAACAGAGTTAAATGATTTCTGTGTTCGTTCAGCTGCTGCTCAAGTGACAAATGAGACCAAGTCTGTAGCTGGGGTGTGTACTGGCGATACGATATATATCACAATAGAGGAGACGATGCATCGCGATACTAAAAGTCAGATGATGTTTGCTTTTTTAAGACTGAATTTAATGGAAAAACTCAATCCAGACACATCCAGATTATCGTGAGATCTCTTTGTTCCATCAGAATGAAGGTAATAAACACCGCTGCCACCTAGCAGCCGGAGTTTGAATTGCACCGCGCAACAGAAATACAGCAAATGTTTGCATGTAAATTCTAAATAAAAAAATCAATTAACTGCTTTTAAATGTTGATTCAGTATCATACACCAAATATTGCAATATTTTAGACTATCAATCTTTTCATACATCCCTAGTATGTACTCATATTTGACTTTAGTTTCAAGCTGTGACATTCTAAAAACTGTTCAAGTGGTTTAACTTCTGAGAACCGCTCAGAATGATGGGGTTCTTACAGCTTTGGCGATGTTAAATTCTTTTCAAGGACTTTCCAGATGAATTTTGAAGATTTTCTAGAATATTCTATAGGTGACAGTTGCATCGACTGAACGTATATGTTCAAAAGAATCATTTTCATTCCTGGTCCCCGTAAACGGTATTGTCCTGCAAACAATTGCAACTAAAATGTCAAGCACTTATTAAAATTAAGGCAATTTCATCACTTTTAAAAAAAGAAAATTCTACTATTTTCTGGCTGTTCGAGCTCTCATCAGACTCCCGTCTGCTGCTCTGTAGTGTTCCATGCTTTTTTAGGTGCCAGTCTTCCATCTGGAAATTAAAAATGTGATTTTCTTCCCTTTCCTTTTGATGAAAATGTAAAGTAGCCAAATCCACGTGAAGTCAAGTAAAAACTGATGACCTGAAGTCTTCATGTGCATAAACTCCCTGAAACATCCCTGAGTAAATGGACCAGGCTGCCGGGGTTTTATGAATCAGGCTGCAGAAGCACTTCCTGGCTCTGACGGCCTCCGTCCATCTGAGAGCAACTAAAGTCGGACGTGTTGACGCGAGTATTTCCAGACAGAGCAAACATCGGGTCAACGTGCTGTCATACATAAATGCCCCTCTAATGCCTTGGCCTCCACATTGGACTCACACGTGGAAGCTGGTGCGATCTGCACAAGCACGGGTCCAGGCCGGGCTGTTCTGGCTTTAATAAATACAAGGTGCTGTCTCGGGGGCGGCCGGAACGGAACTGAGCCACAAGTTACTGACAAAAGAACAAAGAGCTTCAATAAAAATCATTGGCTCACAAATGAACAGCTTGTGCTGAAACCGAGCTGAGAAGCTTAGACAATAGCTCTAATTCTGCACACGGCTAAAAAAGAGAGAAAAATCCTTATTAACTTAAAAACATTTTTATCAAACTCCAGTTTAAACAGTATCGTGTCATTTTAGATGTTCTCCTGCATAATGAGCTCCACGTGTCTCGTGTTTGTGTCTTTTCAAGCCAAAAGACGCTGAGCAGAGACCCAATCTGCAGCTTCCACATTCTCTCTAAGTCTCACGTTCCAGATCCGAGTCTTAGTCATTTCATCCCCGTCTTTTCTAATCTTCTTTTGCAGCGTGGCTCCGTTTAGCCCTTCAACCACTTCCAGACTGAGCATTAAAGCGCTGAAGGAATGGGGGGGTGCATTTAGTGAGTAAGTATCCATGGAGGTAAAGAATGAACTGAAAGGAGGCACAATCAGCCAAAGCAGAATGAATTCTACTGATTTTGATGTTTTCTTTTTAACATTTGCATGAAAAACCATAATAAACTCAGACCGTATCTGTGCCCCCCCTCCGCCCCCCCCAGACAACAGGTGGCTCTGAGGTTATAAAGAACAACAATCTTGACTGTGCAGCACCATGAAAGACCAGAGGAATCACTGGGAATCCTTACCTCATCCCATTCTGAGGTGAAGGATGGAGATTTCTCCAGCCTCTTCTTCCCGGTGCTACAGTTAGAGACAGACTCGCTCCGGTTTCCTAGTCCCCCCTCTTCCTCACCAGGAGGCGACACCAGCAAGTCGGAGTCAGACTTGGAGAGGCTACGCGCCAGCTTCAGGTCTCCAGGAGGGCGCATCCTAACTCCTGCCCCCGAGTCTCTTGGCTCCTTGTTCACAGTGGCGTAGATTGCTTTTGGATCACAGTCTGTCAGGATGGCGGCCATGCTGGTTCGGTTAGACGGCGCCGGAGCAGCTGATGCTACCTCTTTCGCTTTGGTGGGTTTCTTTGTTTCTGGCTGAGCTTGGGTGGGAGGCAGAACACCGGGGAGTCTGAAGGAGTCGATGACAGGAGAAGATCCGTGCAGGAGGCCGGTGAACTGCTCCGGGACACCTGCTCCCTGATCCTGGCTCAGCTGAGAGTTATCTGGAAGAGATCGGAGAAGAACGGGAAAAGTGAGTGAAGCGAGAGAGGAGGCAGCTTGCAAGAGCTGGAAAGTGGACTTCCATTTGAAGGGCAGATCCTTAGAGCAGAGCTAATAAGAAACCACCCACACACACCCTGAAACAGATCTGCAATTGTTTCCTACTGAGAGCAACAGAGAGAAGAAGAGGAGAGACGGAGCGAGGAAAGGGCGTCTGTTGAGTTGAATTCCAAACCCAGCTTGCAGCCGTCTGACTACCAGCCTGTTTTTGTAACAGAGACTTGAAACAAGCCTCTAAGGCCTACTTGGCTGTGAGGTCACTTTTCCCAACAAGACCCAACTCCAAGAACCCTCCCAAGTTACCAAAAAGGTTTTTGTGCAAACTTAAAACACATTTAACAACAGAGTCGTGAAAGATGGAAACTCACATCAGCAGCCGTCTCCAACGAAAACAAGTCCTCAACAGAAAATTCAACTCTCCTCCTTCCTCTCAGAGGAATTACTGCCACATAAGCTCCAGTTCGCTGGTTTCTACCTAAACGTTGGCTTCCACTCACGTGCACCCAGCTCTGTGCCGTCTGCAGAGATGCTGTCCGCTGTGTGACCAGCAGCCTTCTGCGTCAGCTTCTAGCTTCTAATTCTAGACCCGCTGGGCGGCTCAGGAATGGAAATTTGAATCACCCTATCCTCCAGCAGCCAGACTCCTGATAATTAGTGCAGTGACACATGCTGGAGGAGTGTGTGTGGGATCTGTGTGTGTGTGTGGACAACTGGGGTGACGGGGTGTTTTGTGACACAGAATCTGGGGCAGCAGCACTGCAGGAAAGTAATGACCTGTTGCAGCATTTTTGTTTGTCCTTCACACATCAGAGCAACGCGTGCAGCTGCCTCTAACCCGCTATTTAACAAGAGGAGGAGGAAAAGGAACGTCACAAAGAGAAAACCAAACGACGGCACTAATGGAGGTTTAAGGGAACATCTGCATCAAGGGAGGGAACCAAAATACGGAAAAAGACAGAAACAGTGTGTGTGCGGGGGGGTTGTGTGTATGTGAGGGGTGAGTGACCGTACTGTACACATGTCGTGATCACAGCCAAACACCCACGCTCCACTTGGCAGCTGGGGAGTGTGAACGCCCTATGAGAGCATCGTTTTTGATCCAATGGTCCCAACTGGTGCTAACTCTCATTTCATCCAGTTCGGCTGTTGAAAACGACCCAGTCTGGAGCCAAATAAGTCTCGAGTGAGGTCACTAAGGAGGTGTGCTTGACTTGGCAAGGATAGATAAGCCAATATTTGGCTAATGATGTCATGATTTTTTGGGATTAGTAGAGGCAGCGCTGCCTGTCGCTGCTCCATCTACTCAGGTTTAAATTCAGACTTTCTGCCTTGTGGGTCAGGCAGCAGCAATAAAAGGGCAGACGATGTGTTATTAGTAGGTAAATATTTATGTTTAAGGGAGAAAACTCATATTTCAATGGACACCACAAAAAGACCCACCCTGACAGGAAGCCAGGGTGATGTAAAACATGGCAGATGTGACTGGACATAGGTGGAATTTACCAGATCTGCCACATCCTGAACAAAAACATCTGGAGAAAGAAAAAGTTATTTAGAAAAAAACAAAAGCTCGTGTGGAAAAAAGCAACAAAATCAAAATATATTTCTCCTCCATCCCCGTGTCCCATAGAATCCGTGGAATTGTTCTCAGAGCTGGAAACCTGAGAGGACGATCCTCAGGGAGTTGTAGAAAACACCTCACAGCAGCGGGAATCTGTCAGGATATGCGCCATTCCCGCTGAGGACAGCATTGTGTTTTTGACAGATAATAAACATGGCCACACTGCTGACCCTGCAGACGTCCTCCACTCGCCACACAGAGAGCTCCCCTGACTATGGGTGGGAGGGAGGACATCACGGAGACGGATTCACATGAGCCGGAGCACCGAGGCTCCATCTGCTGCCTGAGATACCGAAAAAAAAAGAGAAGCGAAAGACGGAGGAACAAAGAGTGTAGAGACAACTTGTGGTTTTGGTGGTTTTAAGAAGAGGAACGCAGAAAAGAGGAAGAGCTTTTTGTTCTTCGTAACCTCTTTTCTCATTTTTATTCTTCTAGTGAGAACTTTTATTCCAGAAAGAACATTGGCTGTTCTTATTTTCCTGTTCTGGTGTGTTGTGGAATGTCTGGAGTGGTGCTGAGGGTGGTTGAGCTCAGCCTTTACGGAAAAGAGGAGCGCCGTCATTCCGCTGCTCCTCCTCAACGAGGAGGTGCAGACACTTGACTCAGATGCATATTGGTCGCCTTACTTTTCCTGATAGATCCCCAGTGGGAGGAAGCACCAGGACAATCCCAGAGCCTGCTGGTGGGATTATTTATCCTGTCTGGACTGGGAATTCAAGTTGCACTGATGCTGATTTTATCTCATTTCAATTTATTTAAAAAACTGTATAAAAAAAAGAAAAACATCTGAAAAATAAAAAAGCTCATTACTCCTACATGGAAGATCCGTTCCTGCTAGAGTGAGACCAGAAAAATTGACTTGTTTTCCAATTGCTGCTCGGCAATAATGCATTCACGAGTGAGCTTTAAATTGGCCAATAACCAATGTCTGATCGCTGTACCTCTAATGGGAACACCTTAGGAAGAGGAGCTGGTGAGAGGGATCGCTGGGTTTCCTTCTGAAACTTGCAACCTCTATGACCCAAACTGAATAAGCAGTGATCACATGGGTGGATGGCAAAATGTTAGGAAACAAGATCCACCTTTGCTCTCCCACCAGCTTCGTGCTGTGGCCTCATCTCTGCTCCACCCTTCAGTAGAAGCAGCAGCACATCCAACCTCGAGCTGAGCCGTGGATCTAAAAATCTGATCCGGAATTCGGTTTCACATTGGCAGTCAAACGACTCTCGCCCACTTGCCAGAGAGCGTCGATCAGCCTGCTCCCGATGGGCCAAATCCTCTCCACTCCCGGAGAATGCCAATTGTGCATTTCCTGGCATCCAACTGAAATGCATCTCTCCAGTTTCATCGACATGCCTGGATTGAGACTTTCAAGGCCAGCGTGGCCCTCTGCCTCTTTCCTTACACTCACAGCAGGACCAGCTGGAGTTGCTGCACCTTATTTGGTGACTAAAACCAGTGGACTCACCTGTTGGTGCTCGCGATCCCAGCCGTGCAGGTGGGTGGAGACTGTCTCTCATCCTATTGGAGGCTCTCAGGTCGTTGGGAGGGGCAGCGGGTTTGCGCTAATGAAAAAGGAGCAGAAGAAGAACTTTACCTGTAGCTTTTAAAGCTGCTATTCTTTTCATGCCTCTTAACAACATTCTAACATAGTACAGCTATAAATATGCTGTGGAGAATATAAATAAATAAATAAAGTGGTTCTCTCCACCAATAACACGTTTCAGACTGAAAGCAACTATTGGACCATCCAGTTGTTGGTCTCGCCGAACTGCAGCACTATCCTGGGTCCTCCGCTCATCACACACTCACGTATTTAGCATCAGAGCACCACTGGTGTGAGCGGTTCTCCGCTCAATAATATCAGAGAAGGAGAAACAGCCGGCTGCTCAACTTTAGGACAAACTACCAGAGTCCCAAAAAGAAAAACACCATTTGAAGTCACGGACAACAAAAGATGTTTGGACCTAGAAAACGGCGACTGGTGTTTAGCGCCATCTCGTTTCCTCCGGCAATGCGGGTTTCCGGCTCTATTGGATGCAGATCCAGGGAAGATACCTGAGAGGAGGGGTGAGTGTTCCGTGACCGTGTTTGTGTTCAAAACAGAGCTGCCACGATTAGTCGATTCGTCACGATGACGTCGACAAAAATACATTTAATAATTGACGGAATTTATTCATTAAGCATTGTTTTTTTTTTTATCTTGCCTACTGCGGCACTACTGTTGCTTTCTACCTTTCTGCTCGACGCACATGCGGAGTAGTGACCATCAAGGGTCAGCCGTCGCGTCACCGGAAAAACAAGACATCATGGCGAGCCGTCAACATAGCTCAAAGGTTTTACAAAGACAAAAGAGAAGCACATACAGTAGAACTCTCCTATCACGGGAGCACAGCGGTGATGCACGAACACCTTGAAAGGAAGCACGTCGTGACGGAGAACAAAGAGGGACAGTCGCCTCTGTATGCTAATTACCTCTCGTTAGCTGCTAACATCACCAGGGTTACTTGCATTTATAGCTGTAACAACAGTAGTGATGGTGATTTTATTACCTTTAACACACGTATGTCACGTATTAGCTCTAACGTTACAAACGCTAATGATTTATTTTATCCCGCTACGTTACAGTGTTAAAAAAGCGCTTCTGTTCAATGGAGATTTTTAGACGACACATAACAGATCACTTGTCAGCAGCTGCATCCTGGTGCAATAAGCTATACTTTATGCATGACACGATTAGTCGACTAATCGCCAAAAAAACTAGTGACTATTATTAAAATAATTGTTTGTGGTAGCTCTAGTTCAAAACCTAGCTTGTTTGCAGATTTGCTATAACAGCTTTAACCACTCTCATTAGCATTTGCTGTCGTGGAACAACACTTCCTTAAATGCATTACAGAGACGGAGGAACGTTTTTCTAGAAGCAACTTTAGCTTTTTTTAAGGTTTGGTCAAATTTGACTGAAAATCTGATCTCACATCTGAAAATAGAGAATTCCCTACAAGCTTAGATGAGAACGGTGAATCTGTACAACCCGACATCTCAGACAACTTTCACAAAGACGATTACAGTCATAGCTAAGGGCAGCCAAGTCTTACTCACTCTCTCACACTCACACTCACACACACACACACACACACACACACACACACAGCTAAATCCTTAAATTTGTTCAAACAACCAGCAACCAACAATCAGGAAAAGGCCAGAAAACACAGCAAATATAGTTTATAGGATAAAAAATGATGGAGGTCAAGTTTGGGTCTTTCCAAAAAAGAAATGATTGCAGGAAAGTAAACTCTAAATATCTGAATAGCTTTGGGACGATTAAGCAGTGATCAGGTGACCATAAATATCACATTCACGTCCTCCGTCTCCACCACTAAAACAAGCCTAAGAGGCATTTGTGAAACATGCTTCTTGGATTATTTCTAAAAGCAAATCAGCAAAGGTGTAAGTGGAAAATTCAAGCTTTTGATCTGAAGACAGAGGAAATTCATATCTACATCAGACATTAAGCCTGAAACATTCAGATATAACAGATCTGCCCAAATTTAAGTTGTGTTTTATCTGTATTTCATACAAGCATCGTCTATTTCATAACATGTTAAGAGTTAAAAATGATTCTTTCCCAAAATTAATAAAAGTTGAAAAGAAGAAATATATTTTTGATGCTTGTTTCTTGGTTTGGACAAAAAAGCATGGATAAATGGTGCTTCAGGCTTTCTAAACTTACTTTTTTCCACTTTTTATGTTTAGTCTTTGAATCTAGTCACACCAGTGAGAAAGTGGAAGACGGGAAGAAAAGTCTGGTCTAAAAAATATCTGATAATCTGAAAGTCAACACAAAGTAATCCAGAAACCGCCTGAACCAGAACCGGATCCGTTCTAACGTCAAAACCTCTTATTTGTGAGCAAATCCCATTTTCTCTCCAACTGTTTTATTCATTTTGTTTGACATTTGGGTTTATGAGCCTTTTTAGTGACTTTACAACAAGTCCTGTGAAAATGATTCAGCACTACTAAAATTTAGGATTTGCTCATTTTTCTTTACTTGTGTGCAGTGCAAAGGTTTGAGTGGCAACCTTTAAAGAGGAAAGGTGAAAAAAATACAAAAAGGAAAATGACTGATCAGTACCTGAGGTAGGATGCTGCTGGAGGACTGAGAGGTGGCGTTCTCATCTGGAGAGACAGAGAAAGAGGACATGATTAATTGTGAGTTCCAGCTGGTCCTGACGGTCAGCATAAACACCAGGCTGAGAATGAGGGAGTGATTTATATTGAATTCATGTTTTATGCACAGCGACATTATCGGCCTTTAGATCGATCATCCTGCAGGCTAAATGGACGTGAGCGGGCTGACGTGATGAAGCGGCTCTCAAACGGATAGAAAAATGACTCATTTAACATTTATGCTCAGAATGGGAACTATTTAACAGCAAAAGTCTGTTTTTACCTCAAATTCTGATTCATCCCTAAATGTAAATCATGACCACCGCTTTTATCTTCAGCTGGGCGATGTTTTAAAATGATTTTGTGTTTGTGAAGCTATACTAGACCCCAAAAGTCTACATGAAAATGACCTCTCATCTTATTCACTTACATGAAATTAATTCTAAGAGATGCAGAAGATGATACAATTCAGGATTTAAGATACAAACAGGCTTTTTTGAGAAAATTCCTTCAAAATGTGCAAAACTTATCTAACGCTAGAGAAGTAACATTAGAACGGTTAAAAAAGCCTTTTAGGAGAAAAGAAAACAAAGAGCTAAGTAAGTACATTTAATCTTCCAACGACTTCCTCCCTGAAAGCAAACAATTACCTTTATTGGACTGGGACTCCTGGCTGGGCGGTGGGACTTTGGTTTGTGCAGTCAGCAACAACTCATACGTGTGATCCTCCTCTTCCTCGAGTACTTCTCTTTTATCAGTACTGCTGCTCGTATAGTGGGCCTGCAGAAAGCAGATAAATGAGGTGTTATTTAGCATTCACAGCTAGCTGTAGCTTTTCCTGTCAAAAGTCTCCTTCGGAGGAGTCAGATGGAAGCTCTGAAAAGGTTTTGGCATTCTCTGGGGTCAGCTCGGTTCAGACCAGGCTCCGTTTACGCCTCGCTTCCCTGCTGGCGGCTCCGCTGCAGCACTCAGACAAACGTTTAGCAAGAAGTGATGAAGTGAGCAGCAGCCGCAGAGAGAAAAGTCACGAGAAGTGCAGCAGCAAAGAGGAGCCGGCATTCTCGGTGACCTGAAATCATTTTTCTGTCGACCCCTGAATCATTTTCCTAACAAAGCGTGTCGGCCTCTCAGAGGGGAAGGAGGTCGTGGTGATGGGTGAGAACCTGACGTTCTCACAGATTTGTGGCCTTACCTCTGAGCTCAGCTCCTCTTCATGGCAGTGACCAGAATGCGATGACTGGCCGGCGCGGTCTTTCTGTAAATCAATACATCACTTTGGTTTGAAAATGTTCTTCTTACTATCAGATCATAATAAAAGAAATCATTCCAAAGCTCTTGATAATCCAGGAGAAGCTGGAGGGGGTTTGTAACCCTGCCACATGCAACTACCTCCCTCTAGTGGGGGATCTGGATCTCTCCTCCCACTGAGGATGTGCTTGTGTGAGGGTGGGTTACAAGTGCAGGTTCTGCACACCTTTCCAACTTCACTATCAGGCCGTCCCGAGTCCCTGTCTGAGGACTTCCCACTGGTGAGGCTGTCCAAAGAGTGGCAGGAAGTGGCTTCAAACAGGGCTTCGTATGGACTCTCCTCCTCGGGGTCCGGGGCCAGCCCTGAGATCAGCTCCGTCACCTTGTCCAGCTCACCTACAGCACAAGGTTCAAACACAAACTAGACAACTCACAAACTGCTCCTCTGTGTTGGATTTAATCGTAGAACATCTGGTAAATCTCACCCTTCCTCCGTGGGCTGGGACTCTCCTGAGGGGGAGGGATGGGTGGAGGAGGAAGGTTGATTATGGGGTGTTTTCCAGTCATGTGACCTGCAACAACAACAACATTATGGTGTCGCAACAAATTCAGAAGGTGCTTTTGCTAAGGCTCCCTGTTAGAGGTTAGTTTTACCAAGAATGAGAGCAGCTATTTCTCTGCTTTTCTGGGAGGGCATGTCTTTGACGATGTCCAGCGCCGTAAGACCCTTCTGGTCGAGGATATTTACATCAATACCTGTTAAATATTAACAGAAAGAAGTAAGGAGAAGTGTGGCTTTTTCTTTTTTTTGTAATGTGTTGATTTTGTGGCCTGCAGCACTAAGTTCTGACCTTTACTGAGAAGTTTCTGGACCACATCAGTCTTCCCAAACAGGGCTGCTTCATGGAGGGCGCTGCCTTTCTCCGTCTGACACGAAACAGCAAAAATCAGAAGCATAAGTGTCGATGACTTCAGTTTAGTTTGGTTATTTTTAGACTAGTTTGGTTATTTTTAGACTAGTTTGGTTATTTTTTTATCTAGTTTGGTTATTTTTTTTATCTAGTCTGGTTATTTTTAGACTAGTTTAGTAATTTTTTAGACTAGTTTGGTTAGTTTTAGACTAGTTTGGTTATTTTAGGGCGACAGTGACATAGGATTAAAGAGTCCGCCCCGTACTCTGAGGGGCGCAGGTTCGTGGTCCGTTCCTTACCTAAGACACTTCACCATCCCTGCCTGCTGGTGGTGGTCAGAGGGACCAATGGCGCCAGTGCTCAGCAGCCTCGCCTCTGTCAGTGTGCCCCAGGGCAGCTGTGGCTACATTGTAGCTCATCACCACCAGCATGTGAATGTGTGCATGAATGGATGAATGACTGTTGTAAAGCACCTTGGGGGGTCATAGGACTCTGAAAGGTGCTGTAATAATACAGGTTTGGTTATTTTTAGTCTAGTTTGGTTATTATTTACAGGTGAAACTCCTAAAATGAGAATCTGGTGCAAAAGTTCATTTATGTCAGTAATTATTTTTTTTATTTCATTCAAATAAAATTTATAGCATATACATATATATGTATATGTAAAAAAACAAAACAACAAAAAACAATAAGCAACACTACATTTTTGAACGAAAAGGGGCCGGAAGAAGAAAATATCTTGTATTATCCGCCCCTTGTTACGTAGTAAAACTAACAAAAATACATTCCATCATTCATACACATATACATTATAATCGCATCCTGTTCTAACAATTTAAAGTCTCGCTGACAGACACCAACTTAATTTACATTATCATAACTTCTCAGTATCTTAAATTTAATACATCTTTTAAATGTGTTAAATGACCCTATTTCTTTTATTTCATTGTTAAGGTTATTCCATAATTTTACACCATTTACTGAAATACTCATTTCCTTTACTTTGGTTCTGAACCTGGGTTTTTTAAAGACTGCTCTTCCTTTCAACAAGTAACTGCTCTCTCTTTTTTCAAACATTTTCTGAATGTTTGCTGGTAAAATTTGTGTATTTGCTCTGTACACTGATTGCAGTATTTTCCAATCCACTAAATCATTAAACTTCAGTATTTTATATTCGCTAAATAATGGGTTTGAGGGATCTCTACAATGACTGCCATTAATGATTCTTAATGCTCTTTTTTGTAGAATAAACAGAGGTTGAGTATGAGTTTTATATGTGGATCTCCAGATTTCTACACAGAAAGTTAAATATGGAACAATCAGTGAGTTATATAATGTTAACAAGCCACAACTATTTAGTAGAAACTTGACTCTGTGTAATACTGCTATGGCTTTGGCAATTTTACTTTTTATATAAGCTATATGTGACTTCCAGTTTAGATCTTCATTTAGTATAACTCCTAAACATTTAGTTTCTTTCACCCTTTGAATTTCCATCCCATCTATTTTTAATGATGCATTAATATTTTCTTTGTGCCTAAACAAAATCAAATTTGTTTTGTTTAGATTCAGTGTTAATCTATTTATATCAAACCAGGTTTTAACTTTTATTAGTTGGGCAGCAGTAGCTCAGGAGGTAGAGCGGGTTGTTCAGTAATCGGAAGGTTGTAGGTTCGATCCCGGCTCCGGCCAGAGAATGCTGCTGTGTGTCCTTGGGCAAGACACTTAACCCGCCTTGCCTGCTGGTGGTGGTCGGAGGGACTGGTGGCGCCAGTGCTCGGCAGCCTCGCCTCTGTCAGTGCGCCCCAGGGCAGCTGTAGCTACATTGTAGCTCATCCCCACCAGTGTGTGAATGTGTGTGTGAATGGGTGGATGACTGATTGTGTTGTGAAGCGCCTTGGGGGGTTGTAGAACCCTAAGAAGGCGCTATACAAATACAGGCCATTTACCATTTACCATTTAGTTATTTATCACTTCATTAATGTCTGATCCTGAATAAAACAATGTTGTATCATCAGCAAATTTAACTGTACCAAGTTGGTCTGATACATTTACCAAGTCATTTATATATAATATGAACAATTTAGGTCCCAGGACCGATCCTTGTGGTACTCCATAACTAATATCACTCATTTCTGATTTGGTATTGTTTATCTGAACAAATTGATTTCCATTTTCTAGATAACTTTTAACCCATTGATGAGCCACACCTCTTATTCCATATTGATATAGTTTTTGAAGTAACCTTGAATGGTCAATAACATTGAATGCTTTCTTTAAATCAATAAAGACACTAATAAAGTAGTTTTTATCGTCTATTGCTGTTGATATTTTATCTGTTAATTCCATTATTGCCATTGCGGTTGAATGTTTAGTCCTGAATCCATACTGTTCGTTATTTAAGATATTTTTTTCAATGAATTTATCCAACCTAGACACAAAGACCTTTTCTAGTATTTTGGAAAACTGTGGAAGCAGAGACACTGGCCTGTAATTATTGAAAATGTGTTTGTCACCACTCTTAAATAATGGCACCACTTTAGCGATTTTCATTGCGTCCGGGAAAACTCCTGTACAAAGTGACAGATTACATACAGTATGTAAGTGAAAGGTTCAACAACAGATTCTATTATGGTTTTAACAATCATTATGTCCAAGTCCTCATAATCTGTTGATCGTTTGTTTCCACAGTTTTTTACAATTTTCCTTATTTCATCTTTTTGTCAAGGGAAATACTGCTGTCATTTTCAAATATTGTTTCCAAGTTGTCCTCTATTATCGGTTTGTCATCCACCAAACTCCTCCCTACATTTGCAAAATATTCATTGAATTCATTTGAGATTTCATTTACATCATAAATGTCTATTTTCCTTGACAAAGTAACTTGGAATTTTTGATTTTATATTCTCTCTATTAGTCACACTGTTTATTAATCCCCAAGTCGCTTTTGTATTATCTTTATTTTTATTCAGTCATAATATTCTTTTTTTGTTTCCTAATTATTGTTATTAATTTATTTTTATATTTTTTATTTCTATCTTCTGCTTCCTTTGTTTGCATTTTTAAAAAGCATTTGTACAGGTCATTCTTTTTTGCACAAGCATTTTTTATTCCTTTAGTCATCCATGGTTTGTTTTTCCTTTTTCCAGTAATTTGAATTAATTTACAGTTATTGTTATGTTATAAGTAATTAAACTTAAAAGGTGAAACTAATATATGAGATGGACTCATTCCATGCAAAGCCAGGTATTTCAGCCTTTATTTGTTATAATTGTGATGATTATGGCTTACAGTTGATGAAAACCCCACATTCAAAATCTCAGACAATTAGAATATTATATTAGACTCAAAGTGTCACACTCTAATCAGCTAATGAATCCTAAACACCTGCAAAGGGTTCCTGAGCCTTTAGATGGTCTCTCAGTCTAAGTTAGAATACTTACATAGATGGACTTTTGCATCATATTCTAACTTTTTGAGTTTCACCTGTAGATATTATTGGCCCCAAGGACCTTGCAAAGTAATTTTTGTCAACCAATCCTGGGTTGTTCCAGTACCAACGCTTGTCCAAGATAAAACAGTACTTGGCAACAGCTGAATTCATGCCAACTCCACAGTCTGCAGCTTTTACTGACAATTATGTGGTCGGGTAGGGAAAGTAGATTATTTTCCAGCTCACAGGGCCATGCTAATTGAAACCTGCAGGATGCAAGGTCTGACGGATGCTGAACACATTCCACTTCCTTGATTCAAAGGCAAGGAGAGGAACATTTATCCAGACAGATGGGAGGCACAGTTGGATCCAGACATGGAGCCTGAGGGTCCACCAGGGGGTAGAAGGAAAACCGGCTCCATTCTGATGCACTTAATCTCAGCTTTGGTGTAAATGCTGCAGGTCCAGATTAAGTTCCTAAACCTGATTTAGGCCATGACAAGCACATTAGCAAACACTAACAACAGAAGAAAATGCACATAAACGAAACACACCTCATAGTTGATGTCCATGCCGGCGCCCAGAAGCACCTCCACCACAGGCAGGTGTCCGTTCCTAGAGGCCAGGTGGAGGGGGGTGTGTTTCTTGGCATTGCAGTGGAGTAAATTGGGGTGAGCAGTGAGCAGCAGCTTGACCACTTCCAGTCGACCGTACAGTGCAGCCAGGTCCAGGGGGGTCTCAAACTTGTTGTTCCTCATGGTGGGGTCGGTCAGCTCGTCCAGCAGGAGTCGCACCACCCAGGTGTGGCCGTACTGGGCAGCACAGTGCAGGGGGGTCTCGTTGTCATTGTTCTGTTGGAGGCCAGTAGCAGGGATTAGAGGCATCTTTGGGTTAAAAAGGCCACGCTTCCATCAGAGGTAAAGATGTTATGAATGAGAACAGAACAGGAGGACTTGTCTGGTAGAGTGAAGAGACGACTGGATGGAGTCGACCAGTCGGAGCACAGGACCCACCACAATAACGGACTTAAAGGAAAACAAACCACAATGAAGCACATAGAGGCAGATTTCTAGCAGAGAACAGAGGGGACAGATCCAAGTGGAGGACAAGAGTACATGCACGGACTAATGAGGACAGGTGTTGACAATGAGCTCCAGCAGGGTGGTAAGGCTCAAATACACACCAACAGGTGGTAATAAGAGCCACTTCAGCACTGAAGCTTCAGAAACATCCTGTAACTCTGCACAGGGGTGATGTGTGTGTGTGGGGCACATTTTCTATCCATCAAACCACTTTCGTCTGGATCAATATTCGGTCAGGATGTCTGAAGGACGTTAAAGGTTTTCTTGGTTTGATGCAACTCCAGTCCAGTACCCGATCATTTGAAACCTTTAAAAATATCTAACTCAAGGAAGGAACCAACATGGTGCCGACTCAAAAAACTCAGCAATTTTACAACATTAAAATGTTTTGTATGAGAAGCCAAATGGGACACAAATCATTTCTGCATATGCAGACCCATCTTAGTGAAGGGTGTCCACATGGTAGTAATTAGTCTTGAACAGAATCATACAATGATCTCCTGAGATTTGTAATTATCTAAAAAACGTTTTTCCCAACATGTGCAAAGCAATTAGACACATATATAAAACAGCCATTAAGAGCAGTAATTAGAACATAAACTCACTAAGTGGTGTTTATTGGATCCAACCGCCTACATGCAGTAAAAAGATCAATGCTGATTAGAGATGGGAGCATCAGCCCTGCTGCTGAGCTCTACCACGAGTAGCCAGCAGGGGGCGAGCATGACCTGAAGGAGGTTGACTAGGACAGCTGAACAAGTTTTTCTAGTCATGTATGGAGGGAACATGAATAAATAACGAGCAGAACAATCACCGCTATCAATTAGAGGTGTGAGGATTTGAGTTATGTGCAGACGGGTGTGGCTGAAAACGTCTGCTATGGTGGAGCCACATGCTCTGAGAGGCAGTCATCTCACACACACACACACACACACACACACACCTACAAAAGGGCTGACAGCTGGTGTGAGGAGATCTCCCATGCCAGTTTGGGTCACTCCCACTGGAGCGTGCCAGCTGTGCCACCATTAACAGGCTACTCTGGTGCTGGTGAGGGGGCGGGGCTTACAGGGCAGACAGGTGTCTTTAACCCCTACACTACGACTATCACAAAGACCTGAAACCAGATGGAATCAGCATGTTGCCGCTGTGTTGTCAGAGGGAAATCTGCTTGAAGCAGAGATAAACAACAACACCTGTCTATCCAAAGAAGGAAAACAGACACATGCTTTCCTTGGGATGACATACGGTCACCTTTGTTTTTCCCACCTGGGTGGTTAGATCAGTTGGGTTCACTAGAGTCTACTTTGGCTCAAAACATTCCCACATCTACAGAAATTGTGTAGGGAGACATGAAATGAGCACAGCCCTTTATCTATGACACATCACTGAGCATTCATCACAGCTTTCTGAAGAGATTCACTCTGAGCTTTTTAGTCAACTTCATCCAGACGAACATGGATGTTTGGATTACATCAGTATGATTCACTTCCTACCCTTCTGCCTCAGTACTAATCCAAGTCTACCATATAATGTGTCTTTTTTCTGGACCTTTTCCACTTATTTAATGGTTGAAAGAGAAATAAATACAAAAATAATCTATTGTAGCGTTTGAGCTCAAATATTTACACATATCATCCAGCTGAGTTTCTGAATCAACAGAGTGGGAGCAGAGCAGCGATGTGCGGTCCAGCAGCTGATCACATTAAACATGGCTGACTCTTCTTACTCACTGATGGGAAACGAGCAGCGCTGCAACACAGCTTCGCCTCCTTTGATGCGAGCAGTGTTTAGCATGCTTTTCACACAACGGCCCCTTCCACTGAAGGGCTGAATTCCTCCCAAACACATGCAGCTGGACACATGTGAGTATGATACTCATGACACAGGCTGCTAATTAGCAGCACAATTTAACAAAAATCTGTTTCTTCTGAGGATGATGTAATAATTGATGTAGTTTATGTCATCCATTCTGTTGCAATATAAAGAATCAGTGATGAGGAGGAGCCATACTGACTATAATGTGGTAAAATAGTCCCAAACCATCATACTACCACCACCATGCTTCACAAATAGATAGAATCACTTATTAGGGAACACATGTAGCTTTCTATAAAAACAAACCAACATATTTCTGTTTCAACCATCCAAAAACCATTTATTCAATAGTTATGCGAGTTGTCCTTCAGAAAATGAACCTACAATAAGAATGTTAGTTACCCATCACTAGGATGCTCTAAATAGTCCAACAGGTACTCGTTAGCCTTTTTGTCACATCATAACTTAATAAAAGGTTTTAGAACTTTTTCTTTCCCCTATTATGATTTCCTTTAATGTCTCTTAGGATCATGGTATGATAAACCTCCATATAACTTGTTTTTGGTTTAGGTTTTGAATTTGCTATTTTAGAAATGCATGAAGTGAGGGAGATGTTAAAGTGACAATGTGTAGTTTTTACCATGAATCTCTGGAAATATCCATCAAAATGTTGTTGAAAATGAATAAAATGATGTCCAGTCATTGAAAAATATTGGCGGCTTCATAACATATAACCAAAATCGGGTCTAAAATACATAGGGCACGAGTCTAAGTCTCTGGGGGACACCATATTGGACGCCATGTTCCCTCCTACATGAGGCGGCTCAGGGTCGACTTACGGAAGTTACGTTACTACGTTTGAAAACAGTAAGACACATGAATTTAATAACAAAACTGCTAAACTCTTTCCAAAACCTATGTGAAAGAACAGAATCAAAAAAGAGATGCCCTATATTTTGGCCAAGTGGTATTGCCATAGTTTGACGTCATTGACAGGTGCAGGACCCTCAGCATATCCAGAACCTACTCTCTCTCGATGGAATAAAAGCAATCCGGAGTTTTCCCCTTTCAGGAATTATGTATGATTTTTCAGAAAGCCGTACATTTTAATGTAAGAGATACGTCTTTTTTTTTTTTTTGCTAAGCCCGCCCCCTGCCCCATAAAATCCCTGCAAAAGGAAACTGAGCACCGACCAGAACTAACCAATAGCGTTAGACTACCGCTTACATGCTTCAAATTTAAGGAAGTACCTTGGCTGAAGCAGAGTTGATGAACTTTTCACGTCTTTAAAATATAAATATATGAAAACACAACATGACATGAGAATAATAATTGTAAAACGTGTTCTAGCTCTGTCGGCTACAGAAGCACATTCATAAACAAGAAACGTGTAGTAGCCATCTTAAATTACCGAGTCGACCTGACTATTGGTGTGATACGCTTGTCAGCCACTAGATGGTGCCATCAGATAAAAGAAATACTTCAGAGAGCTACTATAACTGAAAGACTATCAAAGTCTAAGGAGTCACGCCGAGGCCGCATGCTTTCTGCTCGACTTGCTTGATGGAGAATGGAGACGTTTTTAAGATGACAGAAAAACAACTATCCATTAGCTTATCAATCCTGCAGAACAAAAGTTTGAGTTCTCTGAAAAGAAGTTGTTCAGGACGGTAAGAAAGTAATTAGTTACTACTTTTAAAAGGAAGCACTCTTCAAATAACTGAAACACCCTTAAAAATTAAAGTGAGTGATGAGAGGTACACCTATAAACTAGACTGTGGTTTAAAAACACAGCTTTATGTAAATAATCAGATATTTTAAATATTTGTCGTCATAATCAGAGGCCTCAAGTAAAAAACCTGAGAGTACATTAAGAGCAGGTCTAGGATCAGCCTGATCCACCATAGTCCATGTGAGCCAATACTGGTGCTGTAACCAGACTGAAAGCTTTGAGACGGCAGCTCTGGGACTTCCTATGAGACCTTTGTGAATGTTTTGTGTTTACTGTAGAGCAGCAGAAGGCATCAAATCTGACCTCACCCAAGCAGAGATTAACATCTCCGGTGACGCTGACTGATAAACCTCACCTAGAGCATCTGGAGATTAAACATCAGTGTGTTAGAACGCTGCAGAGTATTCAGAGGGAGGGACGGAGAGGAGCATGTTACACACAACCCCAGGCTGGGAGATGGTATCAGGATCTGACTGGCGACCCTGGTCACGTGACTCGCTGGCTGGCAGCAGAGCGAGGTTACATCAGTCTGGCCCCTGGTGGTGGTAGTAGTAGTGGTGGCGGTGGGAGGGGTGAGGCGTGGTGAGCAGCTGTTGCAGCTTGTACGCCAAAGGCCTGCTCGTGCACGACAGAGTCCATCTGAAATTCAGAGCCTTTCTGTGCACGTATAAATAATAGATTTCAGAAAAATTATTTCAACAAAAAGAAGGAAGTTTTTATAATATCTGGAATTTTATGGATATTATGGGATGTTTCCTGGACAAAAACAAGTGTCGTCACTTCACCTCCTGCTCTGACTAATTGCATTGGGAACTTGGGAGTCCTGCAAAAGGACCTTTATCTGAACAAAGTCACGCATTCCTGAGTTAACGGGCCCAGCAGTTCGGATATAAGATATATGTTTAACTGGCTTCCTGCCCAGGATTGGGAGTCTCCGAGCGGGGCTTCTTTACACCATTTGTTCATTTCTCTAAAAGGGACACTTCCAAACTGCATAATTAAAAAGCTCTAATAAATTAAAGCTGATGCCATCAGTGTGCTGAGTCATAAAACTTACTAACATGGAAAATGCTGATTCTCCAGTTAATAAAAAATGTTTCCTCAAGGACTTTTCCAGCATGCTCAGATCAGGTCAGAGCAGACAGCAGCAGGATATGCTGCAGGAGGCAGAGCTGGACTCGGGAGATGCATTCATGGATGTGTTGTAGCTTAGAGAACAAGCTGGAACGCTGGTCTAGTTGATAATGAGGCTCCTGCTGCTTCCATCAGGAAGTAATTCCTGTTGACCCTGTGAGAAAAAACCTAAAAGAGCACTTCTGACCTCGCCTGATCTGCCACATTTATTTAATATTTTACCGTTGTCTTCACTCAGACATAGAGAGTACTAGTGTTGTGCTTGAGTGAGCAGGGCTGGAAATCACCACCTTGTATTAGACTCGTGACTAGGGATGCACCGATCCGATCTTAATATCTGTATCGGTTCAGATGTAGAATAAAATTCTAGATCGGGTATCAGAGACTATGGGCCCGATCCATAAGAACTGATCTATTCAGTATATTTCTATGTGCTGTGAGTGATGACGTCATGCGCTACAGTCCCACGCTGTGCAGAAGCTCACGCTGATTTCAAAATGGAGCGAGCAAAAGGATCGGGAATTTGGAACTTTTGGGCCCCTGTACAAAAGCATGATCCCAGTCTTTTTCATATAGTAACAAATAGTTATTATGTAATACAGTTTAATGCTGTTTTTCCATATCGATATCGGATCGATATCGACTGATACTAAACTTCTGATATCGGTATCGAATGTGAAAAAAGTGGATCGTGCATCCCTACTCGTGACTGATAACAGGTCATGAGAGTTAACAGGACGTGAGTCCGTTCTGGTACAACACACCCTAACAACATTTCTATAACAGCACCTATGGACTTCTCACGTGTCCCAGCAGGACTAACAGACACACAGACACACCATCAATCTACCAGGTCACTACAGGACCAAAACACCGTGACACTGTTACTATGACAACAGCCCATCTCTCAGTCTCCTCAGCAGACTGAGCTAGGAGGAGGAGAGTGGTATGCATCCACACATCCCCTCTTACACACACACGCGCACACACACATAGCAAGGCAATCTCTTTTTGAAGCTGATGCAAAGCGACTGGTACACTGGAAACCTCCCATTTCCGTTGCTCTGGCGTTGGAGTGTGATGCGAGGAGAGGCAGAATCCATCCCCGCCCTCGCTATCCCATGATGCCGCCAGCTACAACCACCCAGAGTAAACACACCACACTGTAGCATCATTTTATTCCTAACTCACTAGTGCACTCGGTGCTGCAGCATTAAAGATGACCAGCCTTAGCATCCAAACGCTAAGAAGATTAGTGGAGGGGAAATGTGACAGTGTGCAAAAATAGCTTTCTCTGTAGGCCTGAGAGGGCTTCCAGCTCCATCTGCAGAAACGCGGGACAGTGGAACAAACTGCATGCTCACATGCTGCTCATTACACAAAGTGTCAGAAACACTGCTGCCTCTGCTGTCCTCCTCCCGTAGACGGGAGTGACTGGCCCTCCCTGGGAGCCGATTATAGAAACACAAAGACAACAGTCACACCAGCAGCATGGAGACATGCTCAGGTCCAGGACTGTGCTGCTCTCAGCTAGCTAACACACTCAACATGACCATAAAATAAGGATCAAACAACATCTCAAAAAATTATTGCAGTGAAAATTTTCACATTTAACAAGCACATGCCTGTAACCACAGCATTAGAGCAGCTCCAACTACAAACTCTTGAAATTTAAATATTTAATCCTGTTAGTGAAATTGGATTAACCCTCACATCTGAGTGGGGATCAAATCATCTCTAATTTACATTTTCATACCTTTTGGGTGGAAGTACTAAAAATAAATGAGTAGAACACAAAGCATTGGGTAGATCCTCCTCATAGAGCATCAACACGCTCACTGCTAGTCGGGTTTGCATTCTTTAGCAAAACTAATCAGAAATGATATTTTGAAAAGCCACAGCAGAGAAATGCAAATCAGATCCTCTTCATAAATCTCAGAGAGGCTTTCCCAGGGAATTACACCATCTCTGGGATGAAGGTCAGTCACATGACTGTACTGCTTTCTCAGACCAGAAACTGCAACAGAATCTAAAAATACAATTAAAAAGAAATTCTGAGCAATAGGTTTGTTGAACTGTTGCCTATTTATGTGTTATTTAGTTGTTTATGCTTTCTCAACCAAAAATGTCTATGTCCGTCCAACGATAAACTAAATCTCAGTCCCACTGATTTAATCCCAAAACAACCCCAGACAGTAAAACTGCGTGATTACAAAACAGAGGACAATCTTTGTTTTGATTTTGTAAGGGAAGATAAGAGGATGTCAGTGTGAGCCAGATTAGACAGAGAAAGAACTGTTGGTTGAAGATGAAACAAGTCCTGGAGAAGATCAGCGGTAGGAGCTTTTCAGCTGTCAGCATAGCAATACCAACAGATCAGATTAGAGAACAGTGGCAGAACAACCAATAGCTTTATTAGCTACTATAATATCAGTGCCTTGCCCAAGGACACGTCAGTGAGCACACTGTTGGGACTGGGGAACAAGCACAATATGTAATTTTCACATTCAGTCCTGGACCATCATCCAATCACATTGCGGTGATGTCATACCTCCACAACACCTGGAAAAGTGTGGGAATACGACCGATATTAGATCATTCAGCAGCAACTCACAGGCTAGAATAGCTAAATAATGGCGAGTATCAATTATAATAAAAACATTTCAAAATTGTGTCAAATCATGAAAAAATTAAAATTTAATGACAGCTCAAGAAAGGTAGAGTTGGGCCCGCCCTACTGGTTGAAAGTGGAATTACAACTTTCTAGTTTCTAACCCAACAATCACTGAGATCGATGTTAAAGCGCTAGCTTAAAGTTTAAAAAACTATCGTTACTTTAATATCTGGTGGTACAAAAATTAAAAGTTTTAAGCAATTGTGTTCTTAGGCTTTTTTGTATGCATATCTGTCTTTTTTAATACCTAGTCTATGTAGACTGGGTACAAGGATGCTACCCCTGAATTTGGACACCGTCTAAATTATAAGAATGATCTAAGGTGGCGTCCAATCCTGGTCCTCGAGGGTCACCATCCTGCATATTTTAGAGGTTTCTCTGCTTTAACACACCTGTTTTTAATCAGTGGGTGGTTTAACGGCTATAGAGAACCAGGACTGGGCACCACTGATCTAAGGAATCTGCCTGTGCTGTGTTTGGAAATGTTTTTAAACACAATCAGGTAAACCTATTTAGCTGTTGTAGCTAATGAACAGCAGCAGAATGATTCTGACAGAGCTAATATCATGCACTAACATGACCGAGAAGTTCCAGTGTTGGTCCAGAATTATCTGTTGGTTTTCCAGGATTTAAACCAAAGAGGTAATTAGAAATAAAACTCACTAATATGAACTTTACCTCTCCACCACTGGTTTAAAAACTAACTTGACTTCAAAACACTGAAATGAACAAAGTTTCCCTGTAAACCACTCTGACTGTCAGACAGAATAATGCCACCAGTACAGCTGCAGCTTTTCTCAATGCCGAGTCCTGTCCAAGAAAATGTTTCCCCCAAACAGCTGTTTACTGTCAATAGCTGCTGGTTTTGGGAGGATTTAAAAGTCAAGGATCATAAGACATCACGCGTTCTCATTGCAAAGTAAAAAAGATCAGTAAAAGACAAACAATTACCTAACAGATGTCATTTTAGAGCAAAAAATGTTAAAAGACAACATTGACTCAAGCTGCAGACTGGTCAACCAGCTGAGTCATTCGGATAAGTGAGCCACAGGTATTTACTGCTGGACCAGCTGACTCAGGACCAGTTTCGGTCTGACAAATTCACACCAGGGACCTAAACAGCTTATATTTCTGTAAAGCTGTGACACCTATTAGGCACAACTGAAGCTCACACTCACACATGGACAGAAAGCTGGAGCAGAGATCGACTGATAGAAAATAAAATTAAAAGCCTCATCTCTCTGCAGCGATGTAGCCCACCCCCCCGAGCAGCAGCAGTAAGCACAGCCAGATCCACACAGCATTAAAGCACAGAGACACTTCAAAAGGAAACGCTTTCAGCAGCACTGTGTACACACCTTGGCATTAATATAGGGGTCAAAGGGCCCACAGCGTTTGAACTCTTTATGGTCTACAGAGCTCTGCAAGGGAGGAAGAGAAGGTAAGTCGATGGTTTTGGTTCAGACAAGCAATGAACGAATAAGTGATGATCGTAAATGAGTCGAACTAAAAGAAAAAAAGGAGAAAAAAGTTAATGAACAAACAATTGTAATGAACAGGCAGGGAGAAATGGCACAAAATGAGTTCAGGTCTCATCAAGCTGCAGCTGAAGCAAATCAGAATGTGCTTGTTCAATAAAATACGTTTGTTTGCTGCTGACATTAAAAAAGTATCTCAGAATGTGTCATTTCTCTATTTAAAAAAAGGAAAGAGCAGAGGTGGTTTTAGTCTGGAGGCCATTTGTGCATCAGGCAACCAAACACGAATATCAAAGATGAAAGTTCAAACTGTTAAAATTGTTAGAGGAAACGAGACTAGAACAGCATCAAAGCACTGTGTCACATTATTAACAGGGACTGAAGCATACATACTGTTGGAATACTGATCATGCCATGCTCAAATAAGACTTGGAATAAAAGGATCTCAATGTGGAATTTTTGGGGGGATAAAACCTGTGACTGTGACACACCCAGGAGATCATCTAATGCACCAGTGAGCGTCATTAGATGTTGCCTTTGCGTCTTATAAATCCTCTGAAGACAAAGACTTGCTTAAAAGTAAAACTGAAGCGTGAGCCTGCTTAGTGCTGACTTCACATCCCCAATATTTTCTTGTAAAAATCTGGAACTACGTGTTAAACTTCTCTGAAAAACAAAACCCGGAACTGTAAGTGACCCGCGTGTGACACGAGAGCCGAGGAGCGAAGGCGGTGGCAGACCTGCTCGTTGAGTTTGGGGTGAGAAGGTCCTTGGTGAACGAGGAGTTTCACGATCTGCTCGTCTCCCTTCCATGCAGCCAGATGCAGAGGGTAGCAGCCCTTGTTGTCAGCAATGTTGGTCAAGGCCTCGTTCCGTAGCAGCGCCTCCACCACGTCGCTGAGGACACGCGAAGAGATCGTTAAGAAACACACTAGCGAATAAACACAGCCAATCAATAGCTCTATCTATCCTCCCTGTGGGATGAGTGTCTGCAAGGGTAGACCTCATTAAACACAAAGGAGAAACTCTGGAGAGGAGGGAGGGAATACCAGAGAACTTGCACACAATGTCTGGGTGTGTAATGAACAGAACTCCAGAATTTCTCCACATTTGATTAATTTAGATAAAAACTCTGGTTTCAACCGCAAAGGGAGATAAGAATTCCTTCAAGGTATGCTCGGCCTTTGATTGAATTTCTTTTGCCCATCAGCCAAATTCTTTTTGAGTTGTTTGACCTTTCCCGTGCATATGCAAACCTTAGTTTTCAAAATAGCAATTGACAAAAGGACAAAATGAAAGATTGTGGCACAGTTTTTGTAGAAAGCTTGGAAAGGATAGTAGACGTTGAGAATGACACACAAAGTTCAGACAGCAGTGATTTTGTTTAGGGATGCTCCAATCCAATCAAGTGATCGGAAACAGGGCCCGATCGCGTGATTTTCAAAAAAATCGGGATCAGGTGAAAAAAATCAGATTCAACCTTATAAAACAACAAATACGACTTTTTAAATGCATCCTGAGATCTTAACAAGTTCCTCTACATCAATATTCTTTGTTTCTTGGAAGACAACCTCATCATTACGTCACACAACTTACGACAGGCGGGGATTGATACATGCAGCTGTTAGCTAGTAGGCTAACGCAGAGCTAAGATGTCTGTGTTTTGGTGGTCTTTTAAACCGGAGAGCAAAGGCAGTGTAACAGCCACTTGTAATGTGTGCATACTGAGCATTCAACATGCTGGAAAAGACAGCTGCATGATAAGCAAGAAAAAAATTAAAGGAAAACTTGGACGTGTTTTCCCTTTTTTCTTATTTTAATGCTTTGCTGAAGTATCGGATCAGGACTTGGTATCGGCAGATACTCAAAATCAAATGACTTGGACCGGGAGCAAAAAAACCAAAAAAGAACCAATTACCACAGTGTACCATAAAACAAAGATGTCTAACCTGCAAAAATGGAAGAACTGCAAAGTCAGTGCAACTGCTCAACAGCTTTAATCGCCATGACGCCTCAATATCAAAATTAATTGGCCTATTTTGTTCATAACAACATGTTTGGAAGACAGATAATGAAAAAAAAATTCCACACTTGGTGAGAAGAGTCAAATTTATACCTGTGTCCATTAAGAGCGGCATGGTGCAGAGGGGTGTATCCAGAGTTATCCACACAGTTCACATTAGGTCCTCTCCAGATGCTGTTAGGGACAAACAAAGAGTGTTAGGCTCCTTTAAACCCATAAAAACACAATAGATGGAGAAATTAATAAACCAAACACACACACACACACACACACACACACACACACACAGACAGACAGACAGACAGACAGACAGACAGAAACAAAATGTATCCCTCTGTAAAAGCTCTGGCCGTGACTGCTCCGGATCTGATTGCAATCTCAAGGCCTTGGTTTCACCCAGGTAGATGATATCACCGCCCAGCTCCACCTGCTTATAGGTGAGGTCATACATTCATATTATCTTTTCCTGTGAGCATTAGGAACAAAAACAGTATTAAACTGGAGGTATCAGTTGGGTCAGGTCCTGGAGTAGAACCAAATTAGAGCTGCACGATGGATGAGCATCGTCACAGCAACGTACATGTGTGCAATACGCACAAAGCAGAGGAAAATGACCTTTACGTATTCTCATCTAATGTTAAGAGTAGCACACACGCAGCGATCCACCAATCACAGTTGTTCAGTTTGGGGAAGCAGACCACGAGAGGTCCTCATATAAGATATCCTTGTTTTCTGAATTTCATTGGCTAGTGTATGCATCAATCATCAATGTACTGTCCTGAAATTGATTAAAGCCAAAACCCTATGAGCCTGCTAACAGGTGTTATGAAGAAAGATGCAGCTGAAGGAAATTTTGAAGGTTTTCAGCGATATATTCTGTTGGATTGTAGGCGCAGGACTTAAAATGGTTTAAAAATGTTACTGAAGGACATTCTTTAAGCCCTTGTGGATGTAAAAAGTCTATTTTAGTTCAAGATGGTTCTGTTCCGTCAATGATATGAGGCTTTGATCGATGAGCCGGGCACATTATTTAGCATTTCTGAGTGGTTTGGTGTTTACAGTGATGATTCTGTCGTGTTGCAAAAAACACCAATTTACCTGGAAGAATGTAATTTACCACCAGCGGTACGCAAAACACCAACAGGATAACTCTAAACAAGATGACAGGCATGCAGCATAGCTTACAGTGCTATTGGAGTCATCAGGGGAAAAGTCCTGTATTTTTAATATTGCAAGGTTAGAAAAAAATGCAATGTGAATTTTTGTCCAATATTGAGCAGCCTTAAACATAATTCTGTTATGCAAATGGAAAAATACAAAAATTAAAGCTCGTGGGGTGAAGTGTGAGGCAGGCCAGCATGAGTCCAGCAATATCGTTTGTGCAGAACTCAGCTGTCGAGTTTTAATCTGCTTCTCTAATTTGAAAAGAGCATTATGGTGAGAGAAGGACACGGAGTTATTTAACAAGTTATAGGATGTCTGGTGAGACAGAGCTGGATGTGAAGCTCTCTGAAAGACCTCAGCACACATCCTAAATAAATCATTCAGAAATCCCAGCATGAGTGAACCAAATATCCCAGACCGGAGTCATCTGCTACACAGAAAGAGAACTGGAGCAAAAGAGCCGGGCCTGGCATAGAATCAATTATAAATAGAGATTTTACATCTTTTTATAACTATTTCATTCTGATAAATAGTAGAAAATGCTAAAAACTCAAGCTCCAATGGTCTCACACACACACACAGCCCAGTTTTTGCCCCATCTCATCTAAAATACATCTCCCACAATAGCTCTAGAAGCAGCCTGCAATTACACAGAGCGAGGCGTCTCATTAAATAAGTGTCTCGTTGGGCTCCGTAGCCTGCAGAACAATGAGTCCTGACAGAGCACAGATGAACAGAGATGCTCTACTCGCCTATTCAGCTCCTAAGCTGTTTACTACTTACAAAAGGGACTTCTGGGTCCCGGCTTAAAGCTAGGAAACAAGAAAAGGGTGCTCGGACGTAACCCTCAATAGGGAAAGTGTAAAAGGCGGAAACACGAGGACCAATACACTTCTGCTGAGAACGGGGCAAACGTTTGATTGTGTCATCTCTCAACACAAGGCACACTCGACACTTCCTCTTGGTTTCAAGTTACCAAATTTGCAGTAAAGAGTGCAGCGGCACCAACCCGGTGGAGCACGTCAGGAAGGGAAAATAAGACAGAAACAGACCTCTGGTTTCCTGCCCTAGATTAAACAGTTATGTAACTATGAGCAACCCCCCGTCCAACACACATATTACCATAAACATAGAGCAGTGACCATAACAGGGAGCTATAGCATAAACCCACCATAGGGCACTAATACCTACTAGAGAAACGCGAGGATTACTCAAAAACAACTGATTACCTCAGACTGACTGGAACCTTGATTTAGTATTTTTAGAGTGTTCCATGCACCGAGGTGTACACTCCAGAACAGAATTACTAGAACAAAAACAGGGTTTGCATTGTTGCATAAGCCTCGTCGCAAGATGTCCTTTAAATTTGAAGGTGGCAATTTGAAAGCATCCGAAGGAGAAGATAAAATGTATGATGCATTTGGTAACTGGTCGTTCTTATACTTCACGAGTCTGAGCTTTCTTTACTTAAGCAGATGCTTTTCCCCAAAGCGACTTACAATTTTTGAGATTCCAATGCAGTGATTTAACCTAACATGCATACTTTTGGTCTGTGGAGGAAACCGGAGCATCCGGAAAAAACCCACGCTTAAAAGGCCGCAACCGTGATTTGAACTTGTGACCTCGCTGCGAGGCAACAGAGCTACCAACTGCATCACCAGGCAGAGGAATAAATGTTTCTCTGTATCATGAACATTGTGTCACATCTGTCTAAGTAAGCACAACTGTAACGCATCATGAGTATTATACAGTCACTGGCTACTTTATGGAGTGTTGGTACGGGGTAGGACCTTCTTGTGCCTTCAGAACTGACCACCGGTGTGGTCTTCTGCTACTGTAGTCCATCTGCTTTAAAGTTCAACATGTTGTGGATCAGAGGTGCTGGTCTACAGAGCTCAGTTTGAACCAGTGGTTATTTGGGCTACTGTTGTCTTTCTCAAACCGAGAACCAGTCAGCCTACTCTCCTATGACCTCTGACCTCAACAAGACATTTTCATCATTGCAGAGCGATGGTTGTAGATGAAAGTCCCAGTATGGCAGCAGTTCCTGAAATACAGCTTGTCTGACACCAACAACTGTGCCACGTTCCAAGCATTTCTTCTCTGTTCTGATGCTCACCATGTCTACAGGCACTGAGCCGTAGTAGCTCAGGAGGTAGAGCGGGTTGACCAGTAATCGATCCCGGCTCTCGGCCCAGAATGCTGCTGTTGTGTCCTTGGGCAAGACACTTAACCCACGTTGCCTGCTGGTGGTGGTCAGAGGGACCTGTGGCGCCAGTGCTCAGCAGCCTCACCTCAGTCAGTGCGCCCCAGGGCAGCTGTGGCTACACTGAAGCTCATCACCTTCAGAGAGTGAATGTGTGTGTGAATGACTGTGTTGTAAAGTGTCTTGGGGGGTTCTAGGACTCTAAAAGGCACTATAACAAATACAGTTCATTTACCATTTACCGTGTGATTGGCTGATTAGATATCTGTGTTAATAAGCGCTTGAACAGGTGTACCTGATAAAGAGGCTCGGCGAGTTTGTTGTAAATTGAACTTTTTGAATTTTATCAAATTTTATCACTGTCAAAGTGTTTCAGGTTTGCTACGAAGAGCAGCAGCACAAGTGTTTCGTCCTTCCAGAATTTTTGGCAGCTTGGCACTTAAGGGCATGAGTCAGACGGGTGCTCCAGAATCTACTTCATCCTCTTACTACGGCTCACAGCCGACATAACTTAGAGATGTAGGCTTAGACTCGTAGCGGGGTAATGGGCTAAGCAGAGTTGATTTGGTTTTGGAGGATGGGGGCGTTCATGGGAACTGACTGAGGAATTCCTGTTTGAAAGGCTAAGCTAATCCTTAATTTGCCTGAGGGAATATCAGCGGAATGAAGCTTGGAAGAGATTCTGGGGGCTGTAGTTCTGCAGATGTGCTGTCTGCATATGAAACATAAATCTGCATTTTTTCTGATATCCAAACATCATAAAATCCAATGAGACACAGAAGGGGGGAGGGGGGTAACCACTATAATACACAATATTACTTCACCCTGAAGCAGCAAACGCATAGCCAAATGTTTATTTATGGAACCCCAGGGGGAAAGGCTGAGGGGAAAACCCAGAAGTGGCTTCAAGCAAACAAGAACCCAGGTGAGTATGAATCCAGTGTCAAATAAACAGCTTTCTCCTCCAACCTATTAGCAGTGTGACCACACTGCCAGGAATTAGCCTACCCCGGGGCACCGGGCCCAGCAGTGACTGGCTCATGTCAGCCACCGCTGGGGAAATTGGCTTAATTATGCATTCTGCTGGCAGGTGCTGAAACCAGACGCCAGGCTGCCAAGAAGTCAACCAGAGCATCTTAATCTCTGAGCAAATTGAAGCACTTGCCAGAGTCCCCTAAGGCTGCTGAGGACAAGATGATGGACAAAATAGTCTCGTTTCTCACAAAGCTATACAATTACCCATATGCTAATGTTAATCATGTGATTATTTCACACCATTGCTTGGCGAGTTAGAAAACACTATCCAGAGTTCACCGATTAAAGAGGTTGCAGACACTGATTTTGGTCAGTTGTGATGTTTTAGAGTGATTAAATGAAAAGGTGCCAAGAAAACTGATTTAGGTCTGAATTCAGGTCAGATTATTATTCATAAAGATTCTGAACCGATCCTGTCCTAAAGCCTTTAATTGCTGTATTTCCGAGAGTCATTGAACGCATCATTGCTGGAGTTGGCGCGAGGTGCAGTTGCTCCGCTCTGTGCGCTCCTACGCTGCAATCTACTGAAACACAACAGAGACTAAGGCCTGGAGTATACTTGCTTTTTAACCTCGCGTTGACTCAGGCAGCAGGCTGTGTCTTTGTTCACATACTTGCTGCTGCACTGCACGTAGTACTAGTGCTGGGTATTGTGGCCAATTTCCTAAATCAATTCGATTTCGATTCATAAGACTCTGAATCAACTAATCACAATTTGATTCAGTTCAATTCAATTCAGTTTGGTCTTAAATATTAATAATTTTTGGATAGGGTTTGGCATGTTTCTCTTGATATGTGCATTTAGCATCTTTTTACGTTCTTTTAATTTGGGGGCTTATTGTTGGAATTGGGTGTTGCTGAGGTAGAAAACGATGTTTCAATCATTTAAAGGAGCTTCTTCCCGTTAAGTAGATGTGCAGTTTGTATATATTGGTACACATTTGGCATGTTTTTGAACAAATTTGTACCCAGAAGTGCCTGCAGATCCAGTCCCAGGTCCGTCTGGTTCAAGGGGGGAAAAAAAACAATCTTAGGCCTAATGAATCGATTTTGCAAAATTATATGAAATCGATCCAAAATCGATGTTTTTGACCCAGCCCTACATAGTACTGGAGTGTTCCACTAGGTGCACAGTAGAGTACTCGGACCAGATAGAGAGCCGGGTTTGTGGGTACAACCAAAACAAACATGGCGTCAATAGAAGAGACCGGAAACTGGTTAATTTTGAAATCACAGTGGAAAAAAAGACAGCAGCGGTATCATAGATAGTATGAAAGACCTCAAAATCAGAGATGGAGTCACCATGGTGAGTGTGTCTCGCTCATTTTGTCAATTCCGCCTACTGGTTACTCGCATATTGCAGCATTAATTTCTGGTTAGGATGCCTCCTGGATGCCTCCCTGGTGAGGTTTTCCAGGCACATCCAACCAGGAGGAGACCTAAAGGAAGACCCAGGACACGCTGGAGGGACTATGTCTCTCGGCTGGCCAGGGAACACCTTGGGATTCCCCTGGAGGAGCTGGCCCAAGTGGCTGGGGAGAGGGAAGTCTGGTCCTCTCTGCTTAGGTTGCTGCCCCCGCGACCCGACTACAGATAAGTGGATGAAAATGGATGGATGCTACTGGATGTTATAGAACTTGTTTATTAGTTCAAGATGTTTCACATGTACTGACACATTGTATTCTCTTTTCTTTTTCCTGCATCCTCAAAACCTCATCCGCCACTGTTCATCCAAGACCTTGAGCCTAAGAGAGTGAGCAGCTTCAAATACCTGGGGGTCCACATCAGTGATGACCTCACCTGGACACTGGTGGTAAAGAAGCCTCTACAGCAGCTGTACTTCCTGGGGAGGCTGAGGAAATTTGGAATGTCACCCAGAATCTTCAGCCTCTTCACCAGCTGCTTCATTGTGTCAATCCTGACTGGCTGCAGCACCATGTGGTATGGGAGCACCACCAGTAAAGCCAGCAAAGTCAGCAAATGGGGCGGCTGTGGCTGAACATGGAGAGCATTGTCCTCTGATCTGAAATTGAGAGGATCGATCCTTAGGCCCTGCAGGCCACGTGCCGACGTATCCTTGGGCAAGATACTGAAACCTAAAGTTGCCTCCTGGGAGTGACACAACTTCCACTGGACCACACGGTTGGTAAGGTTTGGTCAAATGGAGAGAACAATTTCCCCAAGGGGATCAATAAAGTATACATTATAATTTAAATAAATAATTAATAATTAGAAGAAGTTTATTTATATAGCACTTTTCACAGACAGAAGTCACAAAGTGCTTCACAGACAAAACATAAACATAAAATGAAACTTTAAAGTGAAAGTGAGGGGAAGTGGGGGAATAGGTAGGGAAAGCAGAAACGATGATGGAGAGGAAAAGAATGAGGCAAAAGCACAAAATCAGGAGAAATGGGTGACAGGGCGAGGGAAGGGTCAGAGAGAGAAACTTTGACAGACAACATAATCAAACATGAGGTGGGTGGGAGGGGTGGAAATTGAAAGAAGAGATAAGTAAGCAAGGAGAAACAATAAGAAACTATATAGTGAAAGGTGGGAGGGGATGAGGGAGAAAACACACAAGCACAGACTCAGTCACAACATTAGTCCACGAGAGGTAGGTGGGAAGGGCTGGGATCCCCTCACATTATTAAACGCCTGCAGAGAGGGGTAAAGACCACTTCAAATATTACCAGGACTCCTCAACACTCTCTGCAGACACCACCGCAGAGTCAACAGGAGAGCCAGCTCCATCATCAAAGACCCTGCCCACCCCCAACAAGGACTGCTCACACTCTTACCTTCAGGCTGGAGGTTCATGTGAGTGAAATGCAGAACCACCAGACTCAAGAACTCTTTTTTACCCACAGCCAGACTCCTAAACTGCTGAGCCACCCAGCCACAATGTACACTTTATTCCAATTGCACTTGAGTAAATGAACTGTCACTTCTGTAGAGTTTTTATATGTGCATTATTTTTATATGTGATTCTATTTTGGCATCCAGCATGGGCAACGTAATTTCATTGTGCAGGAAAACTTGTTTCCTTTTGCACATATGACAAGAAAGGAATCCATCCATCATCATACTGTATTTGAATGTTTTCTTTGTACCAAAACCCTCTCCTCGTTTGTCGTCTTTGATAAGCAAAGCAGCATAAAACTGAATCGCATCTACTTTCACATTTACACAAATGGAATATAAGGAACAGAAACCACCCTGTGGTTTTATAGGCACACAAATAGCTTCTTAAAAGACTCGGTTAAAGGTTGATTAATTTTAAAGTGATATTTGCAACTGTGCAAACTTTATCTCACACATGTTCTGATTTCAAAGACAGATCATCAGCATAAAGTAACACAACAACATGAACTCGTTATTTTAAGTGTTGTTCCATCTTTTAAGCCTGCCACGAACATCTTTCCTGCTCATCCTGTTGATTCTGCCCAATCCCAATGGACTGCGTTGACAGCATATGCAGTTCAGTCACACCTCCTGCTGCAGCACAGATGTAGTGTGAAATACTCGCTGTGGAGTTACGAGCTGTAATCAAGCATCTTTGAAGCTTTGCAGCAACAGCCTTAATACACTTTGATTGTAACGGGTCTCCAGGCTTTTAATTCCCGCCTGGTTCTCTGCATCCATCCCAGGCCGCTCCTCCTCATGGTTCTGGCCAAGTTTGGGCTCTCAGAAGCGGCTCTAATAGCGTATAATTCCAGCCTGGATCTCTGCATTTGTGGGGCAGCATGTCCGCCTGGTTGAGCCCAGAGTCGTGCAACACAGATGGCCTGCACTGCTGCACATCATGCCTGGTGCTAAGCTCCAGGACTTTGAAATTTTTTAGAACCAGGGTGGGGGACAGGAAAACCTTAAGCCTAATTTGACGGAACCGTTTTGCTTTCGAACTTCTCCGTCACCTGGAGGCCAGAGGCCGTAGCGCTTTTCTGGGGTATCCTGTCATGTATCCGGTCCAAAATAGTGCATTTACAGTTTATATTTGCAGTTTATATTGTGCTTTTTTGCATTTAAGAGACTTTTTAACACAAACAAACTTGTCCCTCATTCTCCTCCACCTCTTCATGCGCTCGCCACCTCTAAACCCACGTTTCCCGTCATTTCCGTCCACGAATAAAACGCTTGCTGCGCATATTTATACTCCTCCAGTGAATAAACGTTCATATTTTCGGAGTTTTACCGCGAGGTATTCTTCAAGCTGCTCCATGTTTGCCGTTAGATATCGTCGGCTCTCTTTTTATTTTTTGAGACGGCGATGGCAGAGCTGGTGACGTATTTAAAGAAGCTGCGTTCTGACCAATCACAAGCTTGCGCTCTCCGTCTCGTTGGACGGATGTTTAGAAAAGAAAGCTCGACTCCATCCAACCTTGCAGGCCTGCTGGAGAGCTCTTGCAACGACGGATCATGGCGGTCCGTCCGTCCATACTGACAAAAACGGAGAAGTATAAATTAGGCTTTAGAGGGCAATCCGATTTTGGCTCACTGGTATAACTTTCCGCGATCACCCGCAAGTTTACCCTGGTTCTCCAACGAACTCCCCTACTAACCCGCCGACAATCATCGGCCTCTACTTCCATTACTTCCCCGCCGACACGATTTTTCTGTTGAGTTTAAGGCGGTAGTAAATAATAATAAATAAATAGGTAAATAATTTGCTAAATAATGATAAACAGGTGTGAACATCACGGGAGTGCACATTTTGCCGACTGCAGTTCCTCTAACAGCCACATGGTGCGCTTTCTGCAGCACCATCTCCAAACTACACAGTGCAACTTTAACTGTTAGAATAAATCTTAAAATCTGTTCTTGCATCACTTCTCAGCATGTTCATGAGATTATTCCTGCATTTCATACTTCAAAGATGCTCTCCCTCAAAAAACTCTGACCCACTTGGATGAAATCTATTTTTAGACGCTCTTAATGCTGAGATGGCTACAAAGTGCAAACGTACGTATGTGGAATTCATCACGGCCACTGAGAGCATTCCTGTCTGCACTCTTTCAGACTACACAAACATGAGCTGTAAACATTACATGCAGAGCAGAGCAACCTAATCTCAGATGCTTCTGGAATGCTAACACAGTGGTGTTAGATTTCACAGCAACCACTGCTCCCTCCTGGGTGCAGTTCAGAGGTCAACAAATGATGCACCATGGTGCGTGCGTTTGCTCAGCTTTTACCCCATCGTGAGGAAACAAACTACCTTGTTATCAATTAGCATATGTCTGCATGAACTTTGAACTCCTCTGAGTCAAAGCAGAGGATTTTAAGGGTCAGCAGCAGCAGAAATCTGCAGTAAGCCTGACATTGACTCATTTGGACTCATGTGAACGTATGCACACATAGCTCTTCAAAGAAAAGAGGCCAGGGGGATGTTTTGAGTTTTTGGGGGTTTATAAGGACAATGTGTGCTAGGTCTCAGGCAGCAGATATTCTCTCAGCTGACAGCAGCCTGACAGCACGAGTCTGTCTGTGGATGGGATGGGATGATCTGGAGCTGGGCCAAAGCCTCTTAAATGTTAACAAAGTCATCAAACTAAAAGAAACACTTCTCTTATGAGAATTTAAAGGGATAGTTCAGATATTTTCAAGTGGGTATCTTTGGAAAGTTTATGAATAATCGATGGGTCTTTGTAGACAGTAGTCAGTGTGTTTATATGCACATCAAAAAACCAAAGTATTGCCCTAAAAAGACTCACTTTGTTTTTTTTAAATGCATGTAAATGCATTAGTCTGGCTGAAGGTTACATGTAACACGCGCAGTATCAACATCTAAGTTGATCCAAGTTGATCTTATGATAATGAGCTGGGAGTCTTTATCCTCGTTTACATGCACACTACAAAATCGAAGTCTCAAATGAAGTTCGTTCCACTCCGATACAGTAGATGGCGACATGCGCCCTTTCATGTTGGGCATTGTTGCGGTTAGCTTATCATGCCTGCTTTTAATTTGTCTGCTTCACTCCCGCCAATGTTTGTTGACTATTTGTGTTGCTATAGGCTAACCAGAAGATGGCCGACACAAAAGGGTGCATATCACCACCGACCGTATCGGAGTGAAACGCACTTCATTCAATAATTTGTTTCTCTAATAGACAAGTACACTAGGATAAAGGCTCCCACTCTAGTTACGGTTTTAGCTTAATTATTGCCGTAGCTCCACTAAAGCCTGGACCACACTGTGCGTTTTTCGGCTATCCTAGACAAATCTCTCGTCGTGAACAGAATTGTGACAAAAAACTGTGAACGTGAGGGTGATTTGCAAGTCTGTGCCCGTCCAGTGTGACCGGCTCTGCAACAGCTTAATGAGCACCCCCACAATCAAAATCAGCCTCCAACAGTCTTCAAGCACTGCTTGAAAACCTACAACTTCCATCTGCCAAACGAGAGTAGAATTAGCAACATTAGCATCAGTGGATGCTACACGCAGGAACATGTGTATCACTCCTTTTTGGAATTTGGTTCGAAGTCTAACGTAACGGCAGCGCTTATTTCTCTTTGTCAGCATTGTTGTTTTGGTTAGTTGTTGGCTTTTAATGAATTATGCTTTTCAGGGGGGGAGCACTCATGATGTTAGTGTGTCCTGTTAGAGCGAGACGTTGTGCAGTTTGGTTCACTGAAACCTTGGACCGTACAGTGTGCCACCTCTCTAGAGTCCTCACAGTGTGACATGAGCAGTCCTGTGTGACAGCCGGAAAACGCAGTGTGGTCCGGGCTTTAGGTGTGCATGTAAACACACTGGTTGAGATCGGTTCCAAACAGAAAGACGAGCTAACAGCAGAATGATAAACTAAGTGGATTCCTGCCATCTAAAATTAGCCTGGCCTGCCAGACTCACCCTCTGTCTATTCTACACAGCGGAAGAGTCTGGAAACTCAGAGGCAGCGAGCACCATGAGGGGCGGGACTAGCCAGCTCAAAAATAACCAATCCGAAAAAAGGCGGAAGTGACTACTTACCGCACGACGCTGTAGTTCTTTTAGCTGTAGTCAAAGATGGCGTCAAAGGAGCGCTGCTAACAATCTCCTTCTCACTGTTCACGCCGAGCTGCACTGCAGTTAACCACAGCTTTCCAGCATTATTTACTTGTTTCTCCATTAGCGCAAGTAAAGGTGACACCACTATATGTGTTTTTTAGCTGGGTAAGAACGGTCCTCAGAAGAAATGAATGCACTGGGGGCGACTGAAGACCCATCTAAGATGGCGGCCGGCCACTACGGCAGCACCAGTCCACAAGGCGTCTACATATATATGTCTGTGGGTAGCACAGCGCAAACATCTTTCTTTAGAAGAAAGGTTTTTAGCGCTAATTCTTGTTGTGGTTTTAAAGACATGTCCAAGTCATTTAGAACAGAGGAAAGAGCCGCAGCGAACTCCGCTTCAGACGCCATCTTCGTTGTTTATGAGAAACTGAGCGTCACGGTGTGTGACGTACGCTGCTCAGCGCTGATTGGCTCGGCTAGAATTCTCAGGGGTTGGGGTTATTTGAATATGAGCGTTACCAGACCCATTGCTTTCCATAAGGAAGCATTGGTATGGCTGGCCAGGCTAATATGGCAGTACTTCATCTTGATCTTGGCCCTGTTGTGATTAGTCATTAGCTTCTCAATCCAGTCAGAGCTAATCTCTTTTTCTCCAAACTGATGTTGTTCAAAGAGCTCCCTACCATTCTTTGTTTCACTAAGACTTTCAGTGTTGAACTATTACTTCAAAGTTAAAATAGTGTAAAAAAGGCTTTTGGTACTATTTGACGGTTACCTTTATCTTCAAATGCTGCAAAAGTTCTTCTAGTTTTAGTTTAAAGCAATAAAAAGCATTCATCTAAATCAGTATTCTCCTCTTCGTAGGTGGTCCAGTTCTACCAAAAAATGCTCAATTTCTTAGAAAATCTCAAACCTATAAAGAAGAGCCAGGATGGGGTTTGGGGGCTGATATGAATATAAAAAGCACCCTGTTAGGCTTTGTCAGTTGGACAAAGGAGCTGGGAGAGGAGCCGTCATCTGGCTAAGCCCTCAGCATGTCCGTCCAGGACTTGGTGCATTCTTCTATTAACTTCCCCTCAGTGGGCAGGAACGCTCCCCGTCAGGGACCGGTCTTACCTCCGGTCTGACTGCAGCAGCTGCCTGTGTTAGGATGATCTGGGCCAGACAAGCTCACTGAGGGATTACATCTGCAAATCTCTGGAATAAAAAGTGGTGATTGAGATATCCAAGTAAAAAAATAAATAAATGAACACTGGGAAAAAATACTCCATATGGGCTACAAACATCTGCATCAACTAAACTGCACTTTGATCTTACAACTACAGGAGAGCCTGTCTAGCTGGTTTAACAGAACAGAGACAGACATCGGTGTGGTAAACATGCTGAGGGTTTGGTGACTAACCCACGACAACGGGTGGGATGGAAGTGGCCTCCCGGGAAAGCAGAATTCCTACAGAGCAGAGCCTGGTTACGAAAACACTGCAAGTCCGAACACGCACCCCATTCCAGGGGAGGAACGCCAAAAATCTAAAGGAAACACACACAGCACACCTTCAAAGAGCGCAGCTGAATCCCAACGGATAAAGTAGCATGAAACCTGGAGATGAGTCGGGCCGGTAAACAGGATGTTCAACAGTCTCAGCTAGAAACATCCCAGCAGCAACAGCCTCATCAAATTACTGTTACAAGAAAAGAACCATTCATGCAAAACGGGAAGTTAACATTATAGCTGACATGACAACTAGCATCAGCTCAAACTGATCAAAAAAAGATCCCGTCAGAGGAAATCTCCTGTGACTGGATCATGGTCCAACACTTTCCAACGATGAACCATGAATCAGTCACAGACAGATTCTAATGAATGAAAAAAAACACATTGTCTCCGTCTGCTCTGCTTTAAACGTATTGACATTTCCATTATGCATACTAAATCAAATGTCATACACAGCAGCAACAATCCCCCACTGACTCCCTGTGGTCAATACTCCTCATAGTCTCACAGCGGCGCAATGAGATCAGGTGTCCACAGGAAACGGGTTTTTTACCAGCAGTTCATTCATTTCCTGCATGGCCTAGCCAATTATTTCCCAGAGTTCCCATTGCCAAACACTGATTGCTCAAGGTACAATAAATGACACAGTGGACACGTCAGGCTGCCTCCAGATCTGAGGGTGAAACTCTGAGCCAGCATCGACTGACTGCATGGTGTTTCTGAAGTGGATATTCGATTAGAAGGGTTTAATGTAATTACACCGAGTACATTTGGCAGTGTGAGCTAAGTAACGCTGTAGAGCTGCACATGGAGGATGGAGGTGGCAGGCAGCAGAACTCCCACTGGGACAATGTGGGTTCACCTGTGTGGCTCTCTGGTTAGAATAGATGTGTTGATCACCTATCAAAAGGTTTATGTTAGCTGAACGTCTCAGGAATCACAATAAAAGTACTCTTCCTTTGATAAATACAGAACTGAACAGGACTGAAACCATAAATAAATCTCCTGTGTTGCTGTAAACTCATAACTTAGAGAACATCTGTAGGACAAACGAAACTCTGCACTCATCCCATCCCTCTCTCACCATGGCCTTCAATAAAAATCCAGCATCTGCTGAATGTTCTGATTGGAAATGACTCATGTTGATGAAACAGTGAGTCAGTGTGTACCAACATCTGGGAGATGACATCTCTTCTGTCTATCAGGCCAAAAGATCACAGACTGCCTGCAGACGACATCATCTGCATGCCAAGTTTGCAGATTATTTATAAAAATGTTCAAAATCACACTAAAATCAACAGATGAGCTCTGGAACCTTGCCAGCAGGTTTTATGGAAAAGCACACCAGAGCTGCGCTCCCCACTGGGGACTTCCGGTCATCATTAAAAAGGAAATTCTGTTTTAAAAAATAGCTGAATGTTGTATGTGAAGTTGCATGAAAGCCTTTTATGGACATTAGAGCAGAGGAGCAGCAGAGGTCTGGGCTGAACAAAGGAGCAAGCTCCTGCTCCTGCTCATGTGGTGAAGCTGAACGAGCTGCTGTTTAGAAACGCGCCTCTCCAGATTGGACCGTGTGTGTCTGACAGGAACACCCAGAGCCGGTGGCCGAGTCCTACCTGAGCAGACTGGAGAGCGGGTGAGAGGAGGCGCCGCTGGTGCCGCCTCCAGCGGTCCCAGACGAGCCGCTGGTGGACTGTCGCTTCCCGGACAAAAGCTTCTCCACCGCGGCCAGGTTCCCTGTGCGCGCCGCGTCTAGGAGCTCCTGCTCCTTCCCCATGGCTAATCCCAGGAAAAATATCAGAGGCGCGGGGGAGACAGAAGGGGAGGGATGGGGGGAGGTTGGTTATGGGGAGTGAAATTCCTCCGCGACCCACTCCTTCTCCCAGACTCAAGTTATTCCTCAAAACCGCTACCAAACCAAACAAAAGCCTCTTCCACCGCCGCTGGATCTGTCCCGACCCACGGTGCTTCCGCTGCTCACGGGAGGGAAAAGTTTCGCTCAGCAGCACGGAGCCATTATCGGGCAAACTTCCTCTGACCAGTCTTCCGAGCGTCGTCCGTCACTTCCTCGAAACAGCCCTTTCTTTCTGCATCTCCACTGAAACCCTTCAGACGCACACACACACACACACACACAGGCAAGCCCAGCCACCGCCGCCCCGGCCCGAGCTGACTCACACACAGACTGGATGTGCCTAAGCAAGATGGCAGCGGGTCATAGAGGGTGAATTTAGTCCCATCCAGCGCTTTACTGCTCTGCGTCAGCGCCACAGAACACATCTAAAGCCCTTCATGTGGTTTTCAGCCCCTCGAGTGGTCTGTTAGGTGACTTATTTAGAGATAACGTCAAACCCAGAGGATCGTGATTGTATATTCTTTACTTTATAGAGTTACAGTATAAGTGTGGAGGACTAAACTGGCAGGAACAAGAGCAGATAGCACATCCTTCAACTCTACCAAGGAGTGTTTGCCAGCGCAGAAGGGGAAGAGTGTAGCCTGCCCTGGCAAACCATGATCATATGTTTATTAGGGGTGGAACTCGATTAAAAAAAATTAATCTAATTAATTAGAGGCTTTGTAATTCATTAATCAAAGCTGAAGACCCATTTTTATGAACTGGCTTTTAAATATGTGTGAGTGATTGACTGTGTTGCTTTTTTAGTCTCATTTTAATGTTTTTATTTGGTTGTGTTTTATTCTTTTAGTGGATTTTATGTGTTTTGTTTTATTTGTGTCTGAAGCACTTTGGTGGCATGTAAGTGTCTGTAAGGTGCTATATAAATAAAGTTTGAGTCGAGTTGAGATTGCATTTTAATTGTTCAAGAAAATTTTCCCCGAAAACAATTTTTTAAATTAAAAATAATGAGACAGAGAATCAAACAATAGTCATTGACATTATTATTGTAAACACAAGCTCTTTTAATGTCTAAAAAAGTGGTTTTAAATTGTATTTCAATTCAAAACAGGAGAAAAAAATTAAATGTATATCACTGGCAAAAATAGGACAGACCTAAAATACTATTTTAAGTACATTTTGATAATGGCATTGTCTTTATAATAATAATAATGGGTTGATAGAATGTGTGTGCAATTTGATTTGATTTAGCATTATTAGAGACAGAAATGAAGGCAAAAACACATGAAGAGGGATTTCTGATCACTCATTTGATTGTAGTTTTAGTTGTGTTTGGAGCACAGCTTTCTTTAGAGGTGCAGCTTGACTATATTGATATTTAGGGCATGTGTTTTGCTGCTAAACTTCAACATCCCCCCAAGGGTTAAATGTGTTAATTTTTTTCTAATTAATTAATCATAATTGACGCGTTACATTCCCACCCCTAATATTTATCCATCCATCCATTCTCTTCGCTTATCCGGAGTCGAGTTGCGGGGCCAGCAGCCTAAGCTGAGAGGCCCGGACTTCCCTCTCTCCAGCCACTTGGGCCATCTCTTCCAGGGGAATCCCAATGTGTTTCCTGGCCAGCTGAGAAACATAGTCCCTCCAGCATGTCCTGGGTCTTCCTTTAGGTCTCCTGTTGGACTTGGCCAGAAAACCTCACCAGGGAGGCATCCAAACTAGATGTCTGAGCCACCTCAACTGGCTCCTCTCGATGTGGAGGAGCAGCAGATCTACTCCGAGCCCCTCCTGGATGACCGAGCTTCTCACCCTATCTCTAAGGGCGAGCCCAGACACCCTGTGGCGAAAACTCATTTCAGCCGCTTGTATCCATGATCTCATTATTTTGGTCACTACCCAAAGCTTGTGACCATAGGTGAGGGTAGGAACGTAGATCGACCGGTAAAGCGAGAGCTTTGCCTTTCGGCTCAGCTCTCTCTTCACCACGACAGACCAGTACAACTCCCGCATCACTGCAGATGCAGCACCAATCTGCCTATCGATCTCCCGCTCCACCCTTCCCTCATTCGTGAACAAGACCCCGAGATATTTAAACTACTCCACTTGGGGCAGGACCTCGTCCCTGACCTGGAGAAGGCATTCTACCCTTTTCCGTCTCAAGACCATGGTCTCAGATTTAGAGGAGCTGATTCTCATCCCAGCTGCTTCACACTCGGCTGCGAACCGCTCCAGCGAAAGCCGGAGATCACGTTCTGATGAAGCCAACAGGACCACATCATCATTAACATCTGACCTATATATGTATGCAGAGAAGAATCATTTTGCGTCTGCTACGGTCTGTCTAGATTTCTAGGCAGAAGTGTGGCGATTTAAGCTGAAACGTCCAGATAAAATTTCACAGGAACCAGAGAGCTTGACTCGTGCATGAGTTGATAACACAACGCGGTGTCAGATGTCCTGTCCTAATCTGTGAAATATGATATTTAACTGAAGCCAGGTGTCCAGTCGTTCTTATTCAAAACTCCCAGGAGGAGCCCATTACCCCTGATGGACTAAACAGGAGCTGGTTTGCATGGAAAGTCTGGGAGGGATCAGCTGAATAGAAGAGCCAACCAACTGGTGTTCAGGTAGGGCGGTGTTGCCAAAGAAGGCAGGTGCAGCACAAAAAATATGTAAATTTCACACACCTCAACCAATCTGTGTGTAGAGGGAAGTATTTTTTGCCATCAGTGGAGGATATTCAGCAGGTTGGATGCTAACATGGTGTTTTGGTTAGGAGGTTGCCCTTTGGGATGCTTCCAGTCCCAGAGCCTGTTCCAAACAGAAGGGTACCAGAGGTCTCAGAGGGCATGGAGAGGATGATTATGTGTCAGGGGTGGTGCACTGGTCAGGGGTAGAAAGCAATATTAGAGCAAACTCGGAGAAAGAACACTGTTGCTGTGTGCATGTTCTCCCTTGTGCACAAGGATCAATAAAGTTCTTCTCACCAACGCAAGCAGATTCATCATCATGTGGATAGTTGGGTGATCCAGCAATAGGGCGAGGCGTGGAGACCTTAAGGTCAAGATTTGTCCCACAAACAGAGTGAGGTAGAGAAGGAAGCCTTCAGCTTGGTCCACAGTGTCCTCATGAGCAAACATTTGCAGATAGAGATGAGCCACAGGCCACTCCTGAGCCTGATCAGGTCTGAGATAAAGGATAAACAACCTGCACTTGGAGAGTATGAATATTTTTGTGGATGCAATCATGGACAGTCTGCCTGCCAGCAAAACTTATTTAGAGAAACTCAGAGAAAAGCTGAAAAGAGACATTGCTCAAATGCATAACTAGCATCACAACACACAACCTGGGCAGGCTAAACCCAGGACAGGAGGTGTGCATCACAGATCATCATCACAACCACACCACGTTCATACCTTGTGGAGGGACCACATGGGACAATCAGGCAAAAACATTATCGTCCAGTTGCCATGAAGCCCGCAGGAGCCAGAGAAGTCTGTTCCTGCTGCTAAACAAGACCTGGTGGGTGCAGCAGGACAAAATAATCTAGAACTGCTATCCACTCCCAGAACCAGGTCTGGGAGACAAGTTTACAGATTTGTTATAATGTTTAGAGCTGACTTTGGGTCAGCTGTAGAGTGAGCTACGGTGAATACAGTGTTGCTTTGTTTTGAGTTTTTGTTTTCCATTGGGTTGAGATAGAAATAGGACAAACATGGTTTTTATTCCAGCTCTTTTGAGATAAGGAGGCTAAAATGATCTCTTCTTATGGTTCAAAGTAGTTCCAGCACTATGCTATAGGAGGAAATGACCTCATCCTTCCCATAGTCATTTAAACTCTGATGTTAAGCACGTTGACTTCACACAATCAAAACTGTTACATCACTAGACGTTTAATTGTGTTTTTAGCTTTAAAAAAATGAAAAAAGTCTATTAAAGTGCAGCTCCTGCCAAAATGCCATAGTTTTATTTTGAAAGAATTTACAGGAAGTGTTTCTACTAAGCCTTTCTACTCTGCCTTTCTACGTTTTCTCCTTCCTACTGATATTCCCAAGACGACATTTTTTTCCAGCTTAATTGAGATGAGGATCCTAAAAAGTTCTTTATACCGTATATTGGTTTCTAAGAATCAAAGTGTAGTTCCAGCTTTTTGCCACCAGATGGCATTAATTCACCTCATCATTCTATAAAGTCAATAAAACTAATTTTGAAGTGTTGTTGCTGGCTGGGTTTAGCACTTTCACTGTGTTTAAAACTGTTACATGAACACAGTGTAAGTTGTGTTTTTACTGAAATTAAAATTGAAAAATTATATTAGAGTGAATTACACTGCCACGGTTTTACTTTGATAGAACTCATAGGAAGTGTTTCTACAAAGTAACTAGTATGATTTTATAAAAGAAGAAGCTCTCTCTTGCCTTTCTAATTTTACTCCTTTATATTAATATTCCAAAGAGAACAAAAAATATTTTTTCCCAACTTAATTGAGATGAGGACACCAACAAGTCCTCTACTGTACTTATTTGTTTACCAGTATCAAAATGTAGTTCCAGCTTTTTGCCACCAGAAGGCATTAATTCACCTCATCGTTCTATAAATCTATTATTGTTTCTCTCAGTGGCTTTAGTGCATTTCTCACAACAGAATTAAACTTTTCACAACAGTTAGTGCAACCTCCACTACATGAAGTCGTTTGGGCGCAACCTAGTGGCAGTTTCATGTTCATTTCATCCAATGGCATATGCTTTTGGACATGAAGCAATTGAGTAAGTACAAATATCTGCAAAATGATTACTTTTGACTTGCTTTTATCATGTCTGTCATAATGAACTATACTTGCACAGGCTGAATAGTCATTGTTCATACAACTAATGCTTGTGTCATTGCACACATATGTTGTCAAACATTTTGTACATCCATTTGCTGAATTTTTCTATTGTGTTTCCATGAAAATGTCCATAAATAATTCTTAGGTGAACCTTACACTGATGAAAAGGGGTGTGTGAACTATTACAGTTTTTCTCAGTTGCTTGGGAGCATTTCTCACAACAGAATTACAGTTTGCACCACTGCTAAGGTGCTTCTCAAAACAATTAGTGCAACCTGCAAAACATGGTGGATAACTTGCAAAAGTGAGTCACTTCTTCTAAAAGAAGTCAGTAGCTCAAAATGGGTAGTTCATGCTTCAAAAGCAAGTCCCTTAATCAAAATGGATAATATGTTCATCAAAAGCAAGTATAAAATGTTTGACAACATATGTATGCAAAGAGCAGTGGAAAGTTGATGTGCTCACAAAGCCAAAATTAAGAAGTTACATTCAGTTTAAAAATAATTTTATGAAAGAGCCATATGTTGCTTGTAATTGAAAAAGAAGGCAGCGATCATTATGTGCACAGCTGAGAGCTGGAGTCCCGCCTCTCGCTATTGAAGTGGGGCGATACAAAGGGTTACTGGACGAGCAACGGTTGTGTTTTATGTCACTTAGATGTTCTGGAAGATGAGTTTCATTTCCTGTTTTATTGTCCGGTATATAATAATCTAAGAATGTCCATGTTTGAAAACATTCAGAGTAAAAATCCAGATTTGTTTTGGTTATCAGATGGTGAAATGTTAAGTTGGCTTTTTTTTTTAGCAAAATTTATAGAGAGAGCCTGGAAACATAGACAAAGTGTATTGTATCCTGCTATGTAAGATACTGTCTTTGTAAATGTATGGTCATTATAATTTTTCTTATTAATAATTATTGTAAATAGTGTCATAAGCCTATATGGGCTGGGCATGTATTGTGCATGACACTTAAATAAAATGTATTCATTCATATATCAAAGTGTCAGTGCTGTCAAAATCACAAGTCATTACACCAGCATCTCTGGTCACTAAATCAAATGGTTGGTGATGGAGATCCTTCACTCGGTCACTGTTCCGTTCAAACGGTACTTTGTACAATTGCTTCATGTACATTTCATTCCGTCTGAGGACTCTGTCTATAGTGGAAATTGATATTGACTGAATATTTCCAAAGATGGTGTCATTTTCTAGGACAGTTCTTTGTATTTCTCACAGTCTCAAAGCGTTGTTTGCAGCCACCATTGCACAAATTCCTTCCTCTTGCTGCTGAGTCAAAACGGGACCTCTTCCTCTTCTAGGTTGTCTGGCAATCCTTTGAGGTGCGGATAAAAAAACACAAACATAAATAAGCACAAACATGCTTACAATAATTGTTACAGCACTGTCATTCAATACTCCTTTCTTTACAGTATTACTGTATTGTACCACAGCACACTATGCCACACCAAGTCTGAGCTACAGTTACAGCTACAGTACGTCTATAAGGTCATGTCCTAATGCAAGTCTCCTGTGTGACTATGATAGTGCAGAGCAAATTAGTTTGTGCTGAATAACTACATTGCAGTATGCTCACCTGTTCTCCCGACAAAATGTCTGAATAATAGAACTTACAGTAGTTCTCCCAACATTTGGCTGCACCCTTCGACCAGCCTCGGCCATTGTGAGGCCATGGTTTATCACATGATCCACAAGTGTTGCCCTGATTTCGTCAGGAATTTGTCTATGTGGTTGGCCTCTTCTTCCTCGGTTTTGTCCCCTTCCTCCACCCATCCTCACCCCTCTTCCACAAGGATGACCGTCCATGTTCTGCAGTTTCGTATACAGTATGCACCTCATGCCAATCCTGTCTACTGGTTTACAGTATATATATACTTGTAAAGTAGGGGTAACGCGATTCACCTGTGAGTGACTGTGTAGAAGAGGCTTTTCATTGGTTGCAAGTAATAGTTCACATACCTCTTTTCATTAGTGTAAGATAAGGTTCACCTGAGAAAAGTAATTTATGGAGATTTTCATGGAAACTCATTAAAAATAGGGTTATCAAAATGGGTGTACAAAATGTTTGACAAGATGTTCAACAATTTTGAGTGAAATGACACAAGTGAATGAAGATTATTAGTTGTATGAACAATGACTATTCAGCCTGTACAAGTACCGTTAATTATGACATACATGATAAAAGCAAGGTGATAGTGATGAATAGCAAGTCAGAAGCGACCATTCTTAAGATATTTGGACTTACTCAACTGCTTCAAGTCCAAAGGCATATGAACATGACACCACCACTAGGTTGTGCCAAAACGACTACATGTTGTGGAGGTTGAACTAACTGTTGTGCAAAAAAGTTTAAGTAAAAGCAGTTTTAAATAAAAGTCTTCAGCTGCTTTTTAAAGGTGACCAGACTGTCAATACTACGTAAGGATAAAGAAGTTCATTCCAAAGTCGGGGTGTAACAGCCTGGAAAGTGCATACTGTACATTTTGTTGTGCCAAATGCTGTGTTACACTGACTTCTTTTTCTCACCCTCTGTATCGCGTATCTTGGAATTGCAGGGAACCACTGCACACATTCGTATATCTCAATGAAGCGGGATTCAATCGGGCAAAAGACAGACGGCGTGGAAGAGATCACACTAGAGAGAGACCCACCATTGATGTTCCAGGCCAACGAGGAGGGAATATTACAATGTGTGATGCAATCTCAGAAAACGGCGTCCACGTCCATAGTTTTGTCTTGTTCCGTACAATACACATCTGTTGACTTTTTTGGATGCTCTTTATAGGAACATAATCCCTGAGAATGAAAGGGATGAGCCTGGTGAAAGTCTGACAAAGTATGTAGTAGTTTGGGATAGTGTTGGTACCAAGTTTGTTTTCATCTTTAATTTGTGTTTTTTTTAGTGATCTAAGATTACAATACTAGATTACTGCCTATGTGTATATACATGTATCCTTGTTTTTATCTTCTTCTAATTACCCTTTGAGTGATGGTGCTGCTGTGACAAGTGAATTTCCCCACTGTGGGATCAATAAAGTCTATTCTATTCTATTCTATATTATTCTATTCTATTCTATTCTATTCTATTCTATTCTATTCTATTCTATTCTATTCTATTCTATTCTATAATGTCAGCTTCCACCACTCTGCTGTAGTCAGGCAGTGGTTTGCAGCACATGACAGGATGCTTGTGGAGTTTCTTCCTCCTTACACTCCATTCCTAAATCCGTTTTTCTCTTCCTGGAGGTGGAAGGTATGACAGGCATCCACATACCCAAATGACCCTGCTAGCAGCCATGGATGCAGCTCGTGATGACATCACAGCAGAGTCCTGCAGAGGGTGGATTCGGCACTCAAGAAGTTACTTCCTCAGTGTATTGATAGAGCTGACAGAGCTGAGATGTAGATGGAAATATGTAGACGGGAGCATCTAGATGTCCATGATTGATCTGCAGCACCGTCTGTTTTACAGTATTTTCAGTTTCAAAACTATTACAGTATGGTTTACTGAGACAAAGGGAATTTATTTATTTTTTTGTAAATGTGTTTTCTTCCAGTTGCACAATGCTGTGAAAAGTTGTAAATACACAGTATAAAGTAAAGTGTATATTCAGTGTGTTGATTTTTATTTACTTCTAAATGCCATGCATGGTCTACAATGCTGTCTTGACTTTACATTTGGAAGCACTTCCAGAGTAATGCTGGTGTCATAACTTGTCACTTTGACTTTAATTCTGTTGTGAGAAATGCACCAAAGCGACTGAGAAAAACTGTAATATTCCAAATAGGACAAAAATATATTTTTTTCCAGCTTAATTGAGATGATGATGCTAAATAGATAGATAGATAGATAGATAGATAGATAGATAGATAGATAGATAGAGAGAGAGAGAGAGAGAGAGAGAGAGAGAGAGAGAGAGAGAGAGAGAGAGAGAGAGAGAGAGAGAGAGAGAGAGAGAGAGAGAGAGAGAGAGAGAGAGAGAGAGATTTTACCAGAATCAAAGTGTAGTTCCAGCTTTTGGCCACCAGATGGCATTAATTGACCTCATTGTTCTATAAAGTCAATTGAACTCTGAGTTTGAAGTGTTGTTGCTGCCTGGGTTTAGCACTTTTACTTCACACAACCATTGTGTTGAAAACTGTTACATCACTACACTTTTAATTGTGTTTTTAGCTAAAATATAATTGAAAAATCCCATCAGATTGATCTACACTGTTGCTACTGCCAAAATGCCACAGTTTTACTTTGAAAGACTTTACAGAATTTTTTTATATTAAGTAACTAGTATAATTTTATTTAAAAAAAGAAGCTCTATCTTGATTTTCTAATCTCACTTCTTAATATTAATATTCCAAAGAGGACAAATATATTCTTAACGGGCTAAGTTTGTTTACCAGTTAGTTACTATGTTATTTTCTCTCTACCTAGGCATCTTTCATGCTTACCTTTTATGTGTTTTTTAATCTGTTCTTGGGTCTTTTTTACTGGGAAATGCCTTTTGTTTGGCCGAGCATCTTCCCTTTGGTTAGCTGCCATGCTATTGTTAAATCATGCTATATAAAATGGTATGGTATGGTACAGAACTTTGTTTCTAGCTATGGGTTGATTAAATCAGCTGTTTCTATGCAGGAACTTGACGATGAAACTTGTTTCCAGCAGAAAGCAGTGATGTTTTGATAAGAAGGTCAAAGGTTACAAACAGTATAGCATCCATCTGTTCTCCATGGCTAATGAAAGGTTGGCTTCTGAATGGTTCAGACTCAGGCATGCCTCTCCTCAGGATCACACTCCTGCTCCTCATGATGAATCAGATCCCAGGCCAGAGAGTTCTGGTCTCCTAAACATTCACCTTTGCTGACTTCCTCTGATGAGGAGGAGCAGCGGCTCTCTGAGCTGAATCCAGGACACCCTACAGAAGAAGAGGCTTGCATCTGGAATCGTGTTCCTTCAGGACTGTAAGTGGGGATTATTCCATAGATGAACCAGAAAAAACATAACTTTTACCTCAGCTCCTTCTTCTCCATGTCAGACTAGAGAGCATCCTCATTACTCCAGATGAAATCCTGTTTGTCGGTCCATCTTTTGCTCCATCGTCTCATCACTCCAGAGCAAGATATTTAAACTTAAAAATCATTTCATCCTCTTGCAAACAGTTTATGGAGAACATTTAAGAGCTGCATCTAGCTGCCTGAATTCAGTCTGATGATGTCTTCTTGATCTCTGTTCCTCTGAAGAACCTCTTGTGGTTCTTCTGATCTCACAATCACGTCTGAAACAACTCAAACCTCAACCGAATACAGATAAAGAATGTTTACACTCTGCTACTCTCCATGTCGTTATGATGGCTGGATACATACAAGATTTTCAGTTTGCAACATGATTCTGTTTAATTAGCCATCAAATATAAACGTCTCCATGTGATCTCAGTGCTGCAGAAAGGGTTGTGACAGATGATAGTTTTCGCCTCTGATTCAGTGTGAAATGCAGATTGATTTAATCCCACGCTGCAGGAATCTGTTTGTCATTACAACATGCTACAACATGTCTCTCCTCCACAGCTCGAGCTTTTCTCTTCATTTCATCAAATGTTCATCAGATATCTCAGGCTGCATGTTTCTGAAAAGCAGGTGTCATGTTTCAAATCTGTTGTGTACACACCAAGGCATGGAGGACAGGCAACAAACCCACATTGGTTACAAAAAAATGTTCAGACTGCTGACCTAGTTCTGAAGGCAGAGCAGCTCCACCTCTGCTGTGATTGGAGGGAACACATGGGAGGAATTCTACACATGGCTTCAGTTTGGAGTTGTCCTCCCGCTTCAGTTAAACATGATGATTCAAGAGCTGATTTCCAGGCTGTTGAATGAATCTCGACATGCAGACCAACAGAATCCTGATTTAACACAACAGCTGGTTTAGTATGCCTCTGTTTGGTGTTGGGTTTAAAACAACATTAGGGCCACCGTGTGTATGTGTGTGTGCGTGTGTGTGTGTGTGTGTGTGTGTGTGTGTGTGTGTGTGTGGCCAGATGCAAGAAGACATAAAACAACCTTCGGACTGAGGAAAGAAACAGCTGCTCTGCAGGTGCATGTAGCATGTAGCAAGCAAGTTGGTTTGAGAAAAACATTTCAAGGTTTTTGTAGTTTTTCTCAATCACAGCTCTGGTGCTTCACTCACCCAGCGTCTCTCTGCAAACATAGAGCGCTGTGATAGGCCAGACCTGCAGAGCAAAATCTTTCTGCTACTGCTACGGTTTGTCTAGATTTCTGGACTAAAAAATGCACAACAGGAAGAAGCAGATTAGTAAAAACTTATACTTAAACAGACAGTTTTATTCACTATCATTGTTCAGTGCACGTGCAAACTTCCTCCTTTTATCTGACCCTTCTCCTTGTCAGATAAACAGCACTAATTATACATTGAAGCAAACACACCTTGGACAGTGTCCAATGATGCTGAACAAACTGAAAATGACAACAGAGACAAAAGTTGCAGAAAAGAAAAGAAAAGAAAGTGATCAGCAGGTTTTAAAGGACAATGAACAAAGTCACAGCTACAATCCAAAGTTTAACTTGAGATGGCTGCTCAATTTTCAGCTTTAATATGCAAACAGGAAAATGTAGACACTAGTAATCCTCATCAGACATCGATCGTCATGCACTTACAAAAGATGTGAAATCCTTTGTTGGATTTGAAATGCACCAACATTTCTTTCTAGCATGAAAAGCAGTTTTCCTAACTAAACTCAGGGTTTAACCCAATTTCTGAACCCCGCATCCCTTTGTTCTGTTTTTTTTTTTTATCATTAACAGATACTAAAGTAAGCATGCTGATTTTATTTTCCCATCACTGCTAATGCGTGACTATTACTGTAAATTGAGATGTTTCTGCCTGTGAAAGTTCAGAGAAAACATAGAAAAAGTTTGTTTCCTGCTGTGCAACAACAAAAACACTAAAAAGGACCTAGAAAGCAGTTCATCAACAATCTAAGACAGACCTTTGAGCCTCTAAAAAGCATAATAAATGTTCTTTTGGCTTTCATCTGTCCCAGGAGTCCTGATACAGGCCATTCTAAAACCCCTAAACCAGCCTTGCTGTGAAAAGAGCTGTTGACCCCTCCCACTCAGCCAGGACATGAATATGATAATGAGCTGCTTGCTGATTGGTTGGTTTCCCCAGACGGCCTCAGACACATGCAGGTTTGAGGAGGCGTGGCTCCCCCTAGTGACGTGTTAAGGAAGGCTTTCTCAGAACAGGAGGTTTTCTCTCGCCTTTTTCTACTTTCTAATTTGCATAAAAAGTAGGTCAAACACGGCTTTGACTTTTTGGCATGCTACTGTTGACCACCCAAGCTGTCTTATTCAACAACAAGGAAAATGTTGGTTTACATTCTAGGTCGTCTTTAACTTTGTGTGTTTTTGTTGATTTACAGAAGAAAACTACCAGTCATTAATGTCAGCACCCTGTAAGTGACCAATAAGTCAAACCTGACCCAAACCTAGACCAACAAATTCAAGCACCAGAACTGGGCCAGTACTGTGGAGCTGAAACAAATGTTTTCTCAGCAGCCCCGTCCTTGCACCAGTGTGTGACCTTAACACCATCGGGTTCGTCACACTGAGCTAAAGATCAAACATTTCACAACCATCATAAATCACTGAGCATCACCTCTCTGACTGTTTATGGATGCAGCACCGTACCAGATAAATGCCATTTTACTCATGTTTCAAACGGCCTCAGAACCGGGTCTCTCTCTGACACATCACCCATTCATACCATTCATTTCTTCTCTCCTTTCTCCTGTCCTCATGTGGTTTCTCAGACAAATCCTTACAGTTAAATAAAAAGAAAACTCTTGTTCAAACGCAGAACTAAATGTCAGAATTATGATCTCAGATCATCTCATGCAGGTAAAGGATGAGGTCGTTTTATCAACTTAGTTTTGGATACATGAAGTTAATTTTGACTGTTTTTAAGTCTTTTCTCTGTGACGTCACCACCAAACCATCGTTATGTTTGAACAAACACGCATAAACAGCCTTTATGAGTACAGAGGCATGAAGCTGATGACATGTGACAAACCTCTGAAACTGGAGCATTAAACAGAACGTCAATACATCAATTTGCCTAAAAAAAAACCACATTAACGCTACTCAACAGTAGAGTCCAACCAGCTGATCAAACACCTTCACTAGTACTCCCTTGGTCTGTGAAACATACCTTATGCCTGACAGAAAATAAAAACTGGATCAAAAGTAACTGGGATAAAGGTAAAGACTCAAACTCATCTGGTGCTGTTTAACTGTAGGTCAGGGATGAAAGGAGTGAAAAAGTTCAACAACAGAGTGGGTGGAACAAACAGATCGATACAGGAATTCATGTGACCTAAAAACTCAGAGTTCTCTACAGACGTGCACCACAGAGGAGACGATTCCTCTGACACAAACAGTACGCCTTGTGTTTTAAAGAAGACAACTACTCTGAAACCTGAAGTTGTTTGGTATAATTTCATCAAAAATCCATAAATCACTCTGCTTGTGCATTTCTTATAGGGATTAGTATGACCTCATATACATAAATGGCAAACATTGTTTTTCAACAATTACTTTGAAACTAAAATGAAGTAAGAGAAGAGAACAAAAACTAGCTTAAAGCTACAGGAGCAAATCTGCAAAACAAGCTACCTTAAATATTTGTTTAATGCATCTTAACAATGTTTTAACATGTTCCAAGCTAGCGCACATAGGTGGGCCCCATATGGGATCTATATGGGCAAGCCATTGTCACGATCCTGGCTCCCCTATCACCCACTTCAAGCCTGATCACCCGTGAACACCTCCACTTCAGACCCAGACCTGCCCCAGAACTCCAGAAACAGCCTGCATCACTCCAGTCATTTCCAGCTTCGGTACTCCACTACCCATCATGCCCCGCACTGGACTTCCTGTCCACGTCACCAGCAGGGGACTTTATGAGGAAGTGGGGATTGTTACTCTGGACTCAGTCATCGCTTCGGCGTTCCGGCTCAATCAGCGTCCCAATCGCTTCCAGAGTTGTTTCCAGAGCTCTCCAGGGGTTTCCAGTCCAGCCTGTCGAATCCCAGTCAGTCTTATCTCTTCATTTCTGGAACCACATTCGCTCTCGTTTCCATTTGAGCTGCGTGCCACGGCTTCCTATATTAATCTGTGTGTCTGTTCAAACCCAGTCAGTTTCACTCTGTGCTTGGGTCATACAACACCCACATTCCTACTCACGCTTGTGTCTGTTCAGTCCTGTCTCAGCCAGTTGCTGACAGCCGTATGGGTCCCAACAGGGTTTGTCTGTGGTTTCCACGGTGGCCCCACAGGGGTAGGGCCTGTTAAAATCTATGTGGGCCAAAATCTTTCTGGGCAAACCTCCATGGGGCGACCGTAAAAACCTGTGGACAAACCATGTTGGGACCCATATGGCTTGCCCATATAGATCCCATATGGAACCCACCTATGTGTGCTGGCTGGGTTAAAGCTATAAATAAAAAAACGAAAAAAATTAATAAAGTGATTCTCTTGCATTTGTCTAAAACCCGCAGCCAATAACACATCTCAGTCCAAAACCAACGATTGGACCATCCGGCTGTCTGTCTCTCCGAGCCACAGACTGTTGGGGTTCTGATATCACTTGGACTCAGGAGGCTCTGGCACGTCTTCTGCTCTTCCAGGTCTGGGTCACAGGGGCAGCTCCACCAGATCTGTAATGGGACACCAACGCATTTCCTGAGCCAGCCAAGAGATATAATCCCTCTAGCGTGTCCTCAGTCGGCCAGGGTTTCCTGCTGGCAGGACATGCCCTGAAACACCTCGAGGAACATTCAAACCACCTCAGCTGGCTCATCTCCATGTGGAGGAGTAGCAGTCTACTCGAATGATGTCCAAGTTCCTCACCCAGTCTGTAAGAAAGCCGCTCTCTAATCTGTGGAAACTGGAATACCCTGATTCACAAATATCACTGGGAGCAGCTGAGTGGAGTTCTTCTGGTGCATCGGGGGTCAAGCACAGCAGGAACTTATTTATTCGGCAGAAATAATCATGTGACGGATTTGTGTAGGTTCATAAAGTACTGTCACACGAACTGCTGCGAACTAGCAGAAACAAAGTCCTGCACTCAGACTAGCTGTTAGCTCATCAGTCCTGGTGAAAATGAGCTCTTTTCTCTGAAGAGAAGAGGCTAAGATGGCAGATATTTATAACTTTAACACATAAACAGACTAAAACTGCCCTTTAGACTTTTTGTTGACTCAGATATTCTCTAACACAAGTTTTGATGTTGAGCTGATGAATTTATCAGCAGCTTTGTTTTAATCTTTTACTGGTTATCGTTAAACTCGTGCCCTGAAATGTGCTGCAAATAGAATAATGTTTTGAACTGGACATAAAAAGGTGAAAGGTCAAGTTTCAGCCAACATTTGAGTTCTGTGTACAGTAAGACTGGTAGGTTAGAGGTCAGCTTCAGCATGTGGAAATAAAAACAACTCATTACCTCAGAGGAGAGGGCTACAAACATCTGCAGGCATGTAGCTCAGCAAATAGCTGTACCTATAATTAGTCCAGACCTGACAATCAAATGATCTGAGAGAACTTGAAAACAGAAAACGTTTCTTCAGACTGGTAGATGTTGTTATTGTTTCCATGTCTCCTTTTGACTCTGCAGCCCTCTGACCACACATCCAGCTCTCTGGTGTTTACATGACTCTCTCATGTGGGGATGGAGCTAAAACAGCAGATTCACTTTCAACACACATTCCTCCCAAGTATGTCCTGAGGAGCTGGCCCCAAAACAGAAACCAGGTCTCACACGTTCCTGTACAGTAGCTCCCACCTCCCCAGCATGGAGGCTTTTTTCTGTGTGGGGCCTCTTTGTGTCTGTTTTTCTCTTTTCTTTCTGGGTTGGAACTGAAGTGATTAAAAAAGTGGAGTATGAATTTGTTAAACTATATGAAACGCCTCCTGATATCGGTCTTTGATATAAAGACTGCAGTCTTTTAAATGTAACATATCACATTTCATGCAGAAATTGTTTTATAATCCTTTTCATCTAAGTCCTGTAACTGTAGGCCTCTTGTTCATCAGTGGAAACAGATCAAATCTTCTGAATGATTCAATTAGGGACTCTCTTGTCCTACAGAGCCTATGCGACCATGGATAATGAATGAATGAATGAATGAGGCTCTGTGACGTAACTGTTGCAGAGGAACCAGCTTAGTGGTTTGGTGATTAAGCAAATTTATAAAGTGGAGACTCCAGACAAAGAAAAAGAGTTCCTCTGCTTCTGTGTGTTTAAACTCTATTTGAGGACGTCTAGCACAGACTGTTCCAATTGCATTCATGCTCGCACAAGCTCGTGGTTTTTTATATGGAGACGATGGAATGTTAATTAGATGTAAGTGAGCTTGAGAGTCGCTGGTTGTGATTGGAGAGTACATGAGGGCAGCATTATAGTGACCTAGCTTAAGACGGACAGATCAAAGGTGTTTCATGCTCTGACACACATCAGAAAGCCCCAGACAGGACTGAAAATGTTTAAGGTGGTACAATTCAAAGCACAGTGTGAAAGCACCCCTCACACAATAAGTCGAATCATTTTGCAAGCGATGATAATGTTATAATTTTGAATGTTACATATGTTTGATTCAGATTTTTAAAGAAAAAAAACTCCAGATAAATCAAAATAAAGGCTCTAAAAGACAAATTTATTTATTTATTTATTTTAATGGAAAGCATTTTTTGTGGACTTTTAAAAAAACCTCAGAACCTCTTTCAGGTGGTTTACATGTTTGAGGAATCTCTTTGGCTTGAGTGTTTGGTTTCATTCACAAAAAAGAAAGGAAAATCTTTATTTATGAGATCAGTTTCTCTTGAGAAAACCACACAAGTGCAGCTCTACTGCTCTTTACGTTCCCTTTAAACAGAAATTTGTCATTTTTCTCAGAGGGCACCATCTAGAGGTGGAAACATGTATTGCACCTTCAAGCCCCTCTCCTTACCTTCATGATTACTGCTGGGGGATGCTGGAGGGTGGACTCGAATGACTTGTTTCTTTTTTGGATTGGTTGGTGCCCCCCTGGCCACTTGGTGCCCTATATGGTGCGTGATGCGCGTGGGCGGAGCGCTGGAGCTGTATGTACGTAAGCAGATGTCTAATGCTATTGGCTAAGCATTCAATTCAAAATGCATGAGGCTCTTCTTAGCAAAAAAATGTAGGTATTGCCTACATTATCCGACACAGGGTCGGACTATAACTCTTATGGAATTCGAAAAACACATAATTCCCGAAAGGGGCAAATTTCCAGATTGCTGTTTGAGGCAGGAGTAAAGATAAAGGGTGGCTAAATTTGCTCAAGCCTCAGATGTTTTCTGAAAATAATCTAAATTTTACTTTTGACAGGTAAAAAAAAAATCGCTTAGAAGTGACCTGCAGTACCAAAGTCCACCAGAGAGGGCTCCTCCTTCTGAGTTTAGTCTCTCCAGCTTTATTCTGAATCCCATATCTGTCTCTCCTTCAGGTCACATAAATGCTGATAGTTCTTTTAATCGTATGAATTATTAACTACCTCCATCTTACAGAGTGATTCCACCTCCATCCTCCTTCTCCAGTGAGTCTGCTAATTCACTTCCCCTCAGTGAACTAAACCCATGAACCAGATCCACTGGGTTAGAATTAAACAGAGAAAAATAAACATTTGAATTTACAGAATTCATATGAGAAAAATGTGAATCAACAAAAGTCAGGATCTGTAAAAACATTATAACATATATTTTTATTCTTAGTCAAGGCCTGTTAATTTACATGCAGCCAGCCACTAAGTAAGTATAACTTTATTTATAAAGAACTTTTCAAAATGCTGAGCAGAGAAATCAATTCACCTTTATTTGTCATTGTCATACAGTACAACGAAAAACACTAAAAGAACAACATGTCAATAAAACAATGTTGAGTTACAAGCTGATTTGTTTTTAGTGGCTGTTTAAAAAGCTCAACCAAATCTGCAGACACTATCTATTGTTTCATTATAAAAAATTTAAAGATGACAATTTTTAGGTATAAATGAGAAAAACATGTTCTGCTAAATAAATGCAGAACTAATATAATATAATAATAAATATATATATACGGAACTTATCTGTCTTTCAAATACTAATGTAGAATCAATGTATTTTTTGCATATTCGTGAACATGCACTGCTCCCAGATGCCGCCTCAGCGTTGCAGCAAATTGGCGGTATTGTTTTATAAAAGAGGCTAATGTAAAACACACCCAGTCAGGTGCTTCATGACCTCCTCTGGGTGTGGACTGACCATCATGCTGTGAGGGTCAAGAGGTCAGATGGAGGAAGTAAGGCTTCAACACAAACTGTTTGTGTCAATGTTATAGTAATGAACACATTCTGCATTTCAGGAAGCATTTAAAAACAAATAAACATAATGGCTCTTTAAAGAGCTCATTGAATAATTATAATCAACTCAGCTGTTTTTGCTTTTTTAGACGAACAAATAGATTTCAGTATCAGAGATCATCTCAGTAACGCACAGCTGACCTGTCACTTCTTTAGTTCTTGAAGTTTTTTTTCTTTTGAGATATTTTAGTCAGAACGACCTCCATGGAAGGGTTACAGGCTAAAACCTCTGCTGACCAGAACACAAAGCCTCTAAATCAAGATTTAACAAGAGGGCTGATGACTTTTTCACATTTAGAGAGCTTTGTTAAAACAAACAGGATAATCAGCACTCGGTGGTGTCTTGTATTTATTTAATGTGGGTAGAACTGACACGTTTTGGCTACATGCTGCCTAATTCTTTGAGATTGTTCAGAACCGTACGTGTATCTTTTTTCACTTTGTAGTTGTGCACATTGACCCTTACTTTGTTCCCTAATAAATAATCATCATTTGAAGAGCATATTTTATATTTACTATGGTTATTTTTGTGTTTTTGTTGAATATTTTGAAACAGTTAAGCATGACATTAAAGCAAAAAACACAACAAATCTGTGAGGGCACCGTACTATATAGAAGTAGTAGTGCATTGTTACTTCATAATTCTGATTATAGTAGCATTGCAATTTCCAACAACTCTAATTCATCTTGAATGAACTGTTTGGTATGTGTAATTTATTTCCAAAAACTTAATACTGTAGAATGTTTAGTATGAATGTAAAGTTGTGAATACCCAGAGAGATCAGGTAAGCTCTATCTACAAGACAACACTAAGATGGGTAATTTGAATAGGAGGAAGTAAAGAACTTCCTGTTAGATTTTCTTAGATTTGTATTTATTCAAAATAAAAATTTTAAGGAGTAAATTGTTTCGTGTGTTTATATGACCCATTAAGCTGTTAGAGAAAAACAAAAGGTAGGGACAGGTAGGAGTGGGTGTGTAATCCTATTAAAACCCTAACCATCAGCTACGTGCCGCTCAGAATGCGCTCCGCCCCAAACACGCACGTGCGCCCTGTCAGATTCCCCCCCACCCCACCCCATCGCGGCTAAAAGGACCGTGGTACGCATGCGCCAAGGTTTGTAATGCCTTCACCATCATCGTCAAGCGCTTGTTACAGTCGGAGCTCTGTGGTACCCGAAGCTAAAACCAGACCACCGCCTCACCGTGTCTAGGAGGACGGACTCTCAGTCAGGCTGACCGGGCACAGCACACACGAACGAGCCCCGGAGGACGGTGAGTCAACGTGGACCAACGTGGAGCGTGGTGGACACTAGTATCAAGTTGCTACCGACATAAACTGCATGTTTTTCTCTCTGCTCACATCTTTAGCTTGATTTTACTGAGACGGAGCGTTAAATTAGCCAGCTCTATAAAATAGCCTCACGCCGCAACTCGCTTCCGCTGTTACTAGAAATGCCTTCACTACGACATGGCACACATGATGACATCAACTGGCTAGTAGACACGGCGTAGTTTCATTCAGGGTGGCGTGATGCTGGCTGCTGCTATTTTTACATCCACGTGTGAAGCCCGCGAGGCGGCCGTGTCCGGCTCTGTTTAACAAAGAGCGTTTATGGTTCTTGTGAAGGGCACCGAACCTCTCCGACACACCGGTGAGCTTCAAACGGGCCTGTGGCGGCAGCAGAAGGGACAGACATGCGAACATTAGGTTAGCGCTGAACATCCATCCATAGTCTTATTTAGTCTCATTAATTAACAGCTGAGCCCTTTAGTGCTCCCAAACGTTGTGGGTCAACAAATAAGAGTGACTTTTGGATACCAAATTTACTCTGAAATGATTTTGTCATATTTGGTTGTGTTTGTTGCTTGCTTGAAGATTAAACTACAGCTATTACAAATAAAAACGATTTACTGGTTTATATAGGTGTATGTTAAACGGCTGATCTATAAATGTTTTGTACATTTAACCCATCAGCAATGAAGGTCACAAGTTCCTGGGGCTTTTATTTTGTAGGAGTAAATCAGAAGGTCACAAGTCTGGGGTTTTTATTTTGTAGGAGTATATCAGAAGGTCACAAGTCTGGGGTTTTTATTTTGTAGGAGTAAATCAGAAGGTCACAAGTCTCTGGGGGTTTTATTTTGTAGGAGTAAATTTCTCCTCTGACTTTTGGGCCCCTTACCCTTTATGCACCCTTGGCAGCATACCTTCGCAGTGCTCCAGGAGTCTTGGTTACTCTCAGAGGAGTTGATGCTGAGCCATAACCTCCAGGTTTTCAGACACACTCAGAGTCTTGCCTCTGATTTCCACTTCAGTGCAAAATTCAGCTTCCAACCATGGGCTAATGCGTTATCTATTCTGCACAGAGCTGCATGAGTTTCACATGCCAGCCCTGGGAGGTCAAACCTCAATGGAAAGATCGCATGACGGCCACACGCACTCGGCCTGCACGGCATCCATTGTCCTGCGACGGCCCAAGCCCCTTGTTTATTAATAGGTGTGTAACCAGGAGATATTGTCTAATAGTGGTGCAGAAAGTGAATGACTGCTGTGTCATGTTCCATGTAAAGCACAAGCGGCATGCTTTCCTTTGGGCTGTAGCGTTGTCCTCTGAACTTTGGCCTTTGTGAAGGTCAGCGTTTGGTTTCCCTCTAGGTGGTTTTGAGTCACTGGAGTGTTTTTTGTGTCCTGTGGGTCTAAACATTCTGTGACTTCTGTTTGACTGGTTATGAGGCATTCTTTCATCGCTTTAGCTATAATGATTGTTTGAAATGACAGAATGCTACGCATGTGCCGTTAGCAGGCTTGTTCCATTACAGAAGTGTTGGTGCTTTTCTTTTTTTTCCTCTTTGTCAGTCAAAACGACAGAAAATAGTTCGATTTGATGAAATACAACTTGTACTAGGAGCTGTACCCGCTTCATGTTCAGCACAAACAAGCTAGTTTTAAAGGTGGTCTGGAATTGGCTTCTTTGGTCTCTGGTTCTGAACTTGTTGGGTTTTCCGATTAGGGACATATTTAGTTGCATCTTGTCTGTAAGAAGGGATGTGTTCTGCAGCGCTTCATTGTGCAACCTTTATTGTATCTTTATCTTTATTATAGAGTTATCTTTAGGGTTTATTCACACCTATTAATGGCTGTATTATGGAGCTGTAGTGATATTTGTTTTTTACTCTGATGCACACCAGTATCCACGTGACCACGTAACTCTTTACATTGACGGGCTATTTTCCAGCAGGTATTCATTTATACCAGCTTATGTAATACAGAACTGGTTATGTTTCACTCATGGTCCTTTTGTGTTTAGCTTGTGTTCAGGAAACCGTTACAAATTCATGATGCCATAAAGTGCTCTTATATGAAGTCCTGGTTTTTACTGCTCTCTTCCTCCTGCTGTTGTCTCTAGGTTTTAGTTAAAAGTTTTACCAGAACTAAAAAGCACAAGCTCCTGTTTGACAGCCCTGATTTCAGACAGATCACAGCCTACGCCATCGAATCAGTGGAACACATTTTACCGTTGCTCAGTTTTGGTTAAACTTCAGGTAACGACTGTTCCTCCACAGTCTGAAGGGGGTGTTTGTAATGGCTGAATGGCCTCATTCAGAACGCCTCCTGGAGCTGTCCTGCTTTTGAACACACACACACACACACTACAGATACCAACTGTATCTTGGGGATCCCTGGGGAAACCGATGGCACAGATCCAACAGGTTGGGTCTGCTGATTGGTGGGGATATCAGACTTTCATCTCACCTTCCTTCCCCTCAGCTCAGCTGGAGTTATGTATGTGGCTAACATGCTACAGGCTAACTTGCTACAGGCTATTTCAGCTGTGCAGCTTTCAGAGTTTCAATCTCTGTTTATAGATGCTACAACAGCACAGAAGTCACTTGGTGAGCGCTTCCTGAATGAAATCCTTTACTATATTGCACAACAGTGAATATTCTCTATTGTGAATTGCTGTTGTTACCGTTGGAGTTGAGAGCAGTTGCCAATAAAGCTGAATAAGTTAAGTTTCTTCTGGTGATCATTATTTGCTGATACTTGGTGTGACTCTGAAACTCATTTTTCTGTTTTTTTCCCCACAGTCCTGGAATGTAGTGCTGGGTATTGTGGCCAATTTCCTAAATCGATTCAATTTCGATTCATAATGCTCTGAATCGATTAATCACGATTTGATTCAATTCAGTCTGGTCTGAAATATTAAGTTTTGGATAGGATCATATAGCATTGTCGCTACTGCGTTTTTCTTGATATGTGCATTTAGCGTCTTTTTACGTTCTTTTCATTTAGCGGCTTATTGTTGGAATTTGGTGTTGCTGAGGTTGAAAACGACTTTTCTGTCGTTTAGATGATCTCCTTCCCGTTAAGTAGATGTGCAGTTTGTATATAATGTTTTTGGAACGAATTTGTACCCGGAAGTGCCCGCAGAACCAATCCCAGGTCCGTCTGGTTCAAGGGGAAAAATCTATCTTAGCCCTAATGAATCGATCTTGCAAAATTTGTATGAAATCGAGCTAAAATCTATTTAAAATCTTTTCTTTTTTTTTTTTTATCTTTACCCAACCCTACTTGAATGTGTCATCTCCATCATTCGTCACAAATTCACAATAGCAATAACGGATCTTTTATCTGGAAATTTTTACTTCCAGAATTAGAATTTTGAAGTTAATTGAGTGGTGAAATGCATTTATTATAATTATTTGATAATTATTGCTATTTGAGGAAAAACTTGAATGGAAAGGCTGTTGGTTTTAAAATGTTAGGTGTTTAAAAATAAAAAATGTTATTTACACTAAGTGTTTTTCTGCCCCTAAATGCAATAGGATGTAAATGCATCGCTGTGTTTATGATTTGTTTTCTCTGAAAGCTGAAAAGGAAAACCAGAGATCAGTAGTTATATTTAGATGTTACCACTGTCCGTAGTATTTTGTTGGGTTTGTTCCTCCGTTTTGTGTAAACCAGAAGCGGAGTGGGATCGGAGCCTACTGCAGTCATCACATTCCTCCTCCGTACAGGAAGGCTGTGCTGGGATGGAGGTCAGTGCTGGGCTGACTGGTTTTTGTTTCTTTTAGATTTGACTCAAACTGTTTTGATGTTTGATCTGAATCAGATTGTTTGTGTGTTTGAGGTCACTGAAGCTGCATTTGGCCACTAACTCAGCAGCTAGTCGTCGCCATCTTTGCCCTGCAGCCTCTTGATGACTTTTTGGTAATTTACACCTCGCTAAGGTCAAAATACATCAGAGGCCAGTGCTGTCGTATCCCAGCCTGGATGACATTTAGTGGGATTTAATCAGCCCACCCTTCTAAATTTTAAGGGGGCTCAGTTGTTCTGTTGAAGGACATAAAGTCTTTGTCCTGAACTCGGCACAGAGTGACTGGCTTGACCTCTTCGACTGTTCCCTGCAGAGTAAACACACAGATATCTGTGGTTTAAAGAATCTGTGTTCTCGTTTTACAGAGCGACGTCCAGTCAATCCTGCTCTGACAGCAAGCCCTCTCAAAGTACAAACTGATTTATTGCTGAGGGATCCAACCAGGATTTGTGTTGGAACTTTTTTTTTATTGGTGCCAGTTATCAGTAATGAGGAAGTGGAGCTGCCTGTGTGTACAGTTCTGTTTTTGGTCAGAATGTGGGATCACAGCAAACATCTGAAGGCATTAGTATCTGTAAAATCGACTGATAACACCACTTGGTTTACTAAGGTTTGTTTGTTGTGGTAGCCATCTTGAATTGGGTTGACTCCAAAGTGCATCCATCCAATGATTACGTTCAAAAGTTTCATTAAAACCCATCCAGTGGTTCATGAGATTTTAAAAACATGGACACAAACCTCGATGCCCACTGACTAGCAGCTGGCCCTAAATAGACTTTAGAGGAACCTGTGCTTCACGTCTCTCAGCGTGTCCATCACGGTTTCAGGACCAGCCATCTGCACAATGGTAACCTTTAGGAGTACTTGAGCCAGCAGGAGGTTTCAGGTGCGTCTTGGCGCCTGCTATAGTTCAGGTTGAGCTGCACATGTCATAAGGTCAGATTATTTTTATGCTCGTAAAACTGAACAGAGGTGGTGTGAATGTGACTCTTCCATTTTAGAAGTAATGTCGTATGCTTGTTACACAGCTCCAGTTTCTCTCTCTCTCTCTCTCTGTGTGTGTGTGTGTGTGTGTGTGTGTGTGTGTGTGTGTGGTAATTCAACCCAACTGCCATACACACAAGGAGAAATGTGGCACGTGTTGGCATTCTGTAAAGTGCAGACCATTAGGGGTGAGCTCAGGCTTCATTTGTCATGGTGGTAGTTGCTGGGAGACCACGGTGATGTGGGTTTATACCAGACTAACCCAAACTACATTCCTGGGTTGGTATGTTTGGTTAGGAGTGAAATAACCACGGTGCTTATGCATGTGTTTACAGCAATAACTATAAACCTTTTACATTTTAATGCATTTAATAAATCAGTGATAGCTTTTATGTTTTGTTGCTAGGACTGTTGTTCAGCATCTTCTGGACACTAGTTTATTTTTTTACTCATCACTAACATACCATGTGATGCTAAAACAGCTGAGCTGTATTTTTCCTGTTGGATTTCTGCAAAAATTCAGACTATGTTTTGCTCACAAGCAGAGCAGACATCCCATCATTTTTGTGACTAATCACAGGCCAGGCGTTAGTTTTGGCCCGTGTGGTCAGCTGAGTTCTGATATGAGATAAAATGTTGATGTCTCAGGGTGTATGTCAGGATTTGGTTTATTTTATTTTTCTTCTGTGACCAGAAACCTCCTAGAAGGAAGGAAGACGGAGGACTGAAAGCTCAGCATTAAAAATCAGAAATGTAAAACTTAAGGACATGAACTGCTGCCCTGACTGTGATCTGAGGGTAAAACCAGAAAACTTTATACATCTAGAAGAAGTCATATCAATTTTCTCCACAAACGCTGTAAACCCAAAGATCACACCTGGTATAATAACAGCTGTGGGTTTCAGACTGGAACTGGCACAGGTTGGAGCTTTTAACTGGTTAAAGCTTGTTGCAGGGAACAAACGGGAAGTAAAACAGCTGAGCTTAAGTGAAAGCCTTATAAGAGAAGTGTCTTCAATCTGAGCTGAGCTGGACAGTAATTCTGTGTAATGATTGGTGGAACAGGGTTGTTTACAGCCTAAATGTCTTGTAGGAGAGCTTGACTCTGTTAATTAGTTCTCAGAAAGCTCAGCCTGTGCCGAGTCCTGCCATATAGTGTGCTAGTGCTGCTCCGTTATGGCAAAAATGATGATCACCATTAGGATCTTGATTATTTAACATGATCTTTATCGTTGATGAAACGAATACCAATAAGAGATGTACAGTGCAAACATTTGCAATATAAAATAAATAGAAACGTATAAACATTTATGTTGTGAACTTCCACAACCTGCTGCATGATAATTATGCAGTCCTGTCCAGCAGTGCTGCAGGGGAGTGTGTGCAGTAGTGCGATGCAACGTGTAGCTCGGATAGATCAACTATTATCCAGCGTGAGAAATTGGAGTTGTGGCGTGAGATGGTTAAATGTCTCACGCTTAATTCGTGAGATTGTAGCCCTGATGAAATATAAATCTACTTCAGATATGGATCACTGTCTTGAATGTATTTTGCTTGAAAAACAGCTGATTTTGTGAGGTTGGGATCCATGGAGGTTTGTGATTGGTCAGTGATGAAGGTGATCATGCTGCATGCACATGTGCACATCATTCCCTTTCCTAATGTCTGGAAGGACGGCCTAGAGTCCAGGTTGGGTATTTTGCTAAAGTTTCCTAGGTGCGCGGTGTGGAAACTTTGGGCCGCGTGGAGGGGTGTGGTTGCTGAAATGACGTCATTTGGCCACGTGGCGCCATGCGGACCTTGCGGAAGTGTCGAGCATAAACCAAGCTTAACTGCAAAGGTTGACCAAAAAATCATATCTTTTGTTTTGATCGTGCAAAATCCAGATCGTAATTGTGATTAAAATTCAATGAATCGACCTGTTCTACAATGTGCTGCTGTCGTCCATCAGACTCTGATTTGGTTCCACCCTGCAGGTTGTGATTTAGTTCCTGTTGTTCAACCCTGCCTCAGATATTTCTCCATCTTTTGTGTGAAGCTGCTGCAACTTGATGTCTGATGGACACCATGTAAGGTAACAGAAGTAGCGTTACTATGGGATCATAAATAGTTCAGTTACGTGTGGCGTAAACAGGAAAGACCTTGTAGAGTCCCTGATGGGACATACTCGTCCACTGTTGTTGAAGACCAAGCTTCTTGTCCTCAGCCTCCACACAAACAGGAATGAGGAGCTGAAGACACCATCAACCTTTAACGTCAAAACTCCAGAAGAATTCATATTTTAGAAGTCGCTCTTTTGTCTTTTTGCTGATTTGGATCAAATTTGGATCCTAAAAGAATTTTAACTTATTGCATTTCTAAGTTCTACGTGCTTTGAGAGACTTTTTTCACGCTGAAGCAGCTTTTGCTGCTGAGGTTTTGTTTTCAATGCATTTTGAGTTTTAAAAAGTCCCTTTTCTATTCCAGAGTTGTCCCTCAGTTAACCTCTGCTGTAGCTTCAAAGTTTGGTGATAAAGTATGGAATGATCTAGTGCGTTGTCATGCTTGTGTATTTTCTGACTGGATTTGTTGGTCCAGAAGTAACTGATTGTAGTTTAACGATGTCATTTGGAGTTTGTACTGGACATTTTATTTTGAAATCTGATCAGATCGGCTTGTGTGTGACTTTCTGGACGGCCTGTATTGACGTGGTTTCTGTTGAACGGTGTAGTCACATGTCCTCTGAAACACTAGACCGTGTGTTTGGAGTCACACCGGTGGATGGACTCCTCATCCCTCTCCTCTTACACATTTCATTTCCTGCTGACCCAAATTAAACACTTGGATCTTTTTTAACCATCACATTTTTTTACTAAGTTTCCTTTCTGATCCTCCTCAGGTGCCGTTTTGGATCTCATCCTCCTTTGTCCCCGTGAAGCTCAGAGGCCCAGCAGCATCTCAGACATCACCACTAGTTTTCTGAGCAGACATGCCTGCAGCTGTCGGTGGGCCAGTGGGATACACCCCTCCTGAAGGTGGCTGGGGCTGGGCTGTAGTGGCAGGTGCCTTCATCTGCATTGGCTTCTCCTATGCCTTCCCCAAATCCATCACGGTCTTCTTCAAGGAGATCGAGGTCATCTTTAACGCCACACCAAGCCAGGTTTCTTGGATTTCCTCCATCATGCTGGCTGTCATGTACGGAGGAGGTAAGATGTCCAGTAGCGTTGTCATGTTTACCCTGATTCCAGGTAACTGGTCTGGTTTTGGGACAAAGATGTTTTTGGTCAGTGAGACAGTAATGTTGGAGGGCTGATGGGGACACGTTCTCTGGTGATCTCAAGCAGCAGAAGGTCTAATCTAGCGCTGCCACTAATGATTTTTATATTGATATTCTCAACTAATTAACAATCTTATCCATAAAAATCTAATCAACCACTTTAGTTTCTTTTTACCATAATTCGTTGCATGTTGGAGTGTGAAATATAAAAGAGCGGATGCCAGTGCAGTAAAGTCTTAAATGAATAAGTCAGACATGTTGTCTTCCACTGGACATGAGATCACACACAAACACACACACACGATTCTGGTCTAAAAGTATCCTCAGACATTCACACACAGGAAAATGTGACGGACGGATGACTCGTCTCACTTCACGGAGCTTGGCTGTCCCTAGTCCAGAGACGTGATACGGCACAATGATTCTGAGTTATTGGCTCAAATGTTACGTTAGGATTTTTTTTTCTTTTCCCTCAAAACCCAAAAAAATCTCGACCCTAAAACTAGTTAATGCAGCTTTGAGTAGAATCAACTAAATTATTCTATTACATATTAAAGTCTTACATGGAATTTAATTAAAAATAAGAATTTTGCAACTAAATGACCTAAATAGCTGAAATTCCTGTTAAATATTCAGTCAGTAATCTAACTATTAGATTTGCTCCCAGTGTGAGATAAAAGTGCACCAGGATTTTTCTATCAGCACCTCAAAGATTCGGAATTTTTAAGGAATTCTTTTCTTCCCAACTGAACTGGTCTGAAGCATGAACACTGAAACTCTAGCGCTCTAAGCTTTTAAAGCAGATTCAGTATTCTGATCAGTTTTTTTTAAAAACATGACATTTAGGGTGTTTTATAAATATTTTATGTCCTGATTCAAACCAAAATATGTTTCCTCTGCAGCCTGAGTGAAGTTCTTCTCTCCTGGTTTGCTTCTGATTCTGGGAGGAAGAGTTGGAGAAGCCTTGTTTATCAGAGGCAGGATTGCTGCAGTGGTGGATGCTGGTGTTTCACATGAGTTCTAGTGTTTGCTACATAAGACAGATTATTTAAAGGCTGAGTCGTGCGTTTTAAGGTGCTCTACTTGTTTATCTTTCACTTTTCAATGGAAGATAAACAGGTTTGATCTTTGCTTTGGACTCGTTCTGCTCCTTGAGTAACACTTTGGGCTGAAGTCGCTCAGGAGACCTTGTAGAAAAGGATACTTGGTTGGTTTGTGAGCCGCATTACAACACGGGCATATATTTGTTCTACTGTAATCCAGCTAAAGCTGCTGGAAAAAGCACACAGAATTACTGACCGACTTATCGCACCTGGTTTAGCTTCAGCACAGGCAGGAAAATACTGCAGGGCTACTCAAATCCAGTGACTTTGTGAAGATTAGACTAAATCAATCTTTACATTTCTAAATGTTTGCCGTTGCAAAATGTGTAACTGACCAGTTATTCATTAATCGTCATTTAAAAAAATTGTTTGTCTTGGTTTGACGGCAGAATTCAGTTTGAAGGCCTGGGAGGACGTCCATGTTCCCACCAGGACCAGAAAGTTTCATACAGTCTGGATGAGCTTAAAAATGTTAAGAATTCAAAATGATGAGATGTTGATGAAGTTATCTGCTGCTGCTGAAAGATCCCAGGTTCAGTGTCATCGATACAGGCATCCTGACTACCTTGAACTTCAGCAGCTATTCTTGCTATGCTTTGAACCTCGTGGATCAAAAACTGGGTTTTAAAATTGGGACTGACTCGTCCCTTAGTCCTGTTAGGAGGAGCTGACTGGAGACTTGACACTTGAAGGACGTGCAGAACATGAAGAACGTAGGAACCGTAAATCAGACAAAACGGGTAAATGTGGGAATCTACTAAAGGCTGACCGATGTGGGGCTTCTATAGATGACATCAATGTTGAGGAATCAGGGCTGCAAATATCAGAACCTTGTTTTTTCATTTTTTTGTTCCAGATTTTAAATCTGACCAAAATTCAGCTTCCTAAAGTAAATATTTCCACAACAACCATTAAAGCATCTTGGCTGCTGAAGTTGAGCAGTATTAACACAACTACATGGGGCTCTAGGGAGCTGGTTGTTAAATCGGTTTCTTGCATCATAAATGGAAAAGAATGGATGCACCTGAACCAGCAGATGGCTGTTGTGGAACAACCAGTGACTCCAACCCCTAGCCAATCAGCTGACAATCACGTTTTTGGGCTGGGTTAGCACGCTAGGAATCGCAATGAAGAAGGTACTAAAAAGTTGGGGGGAAATACCGAACCGTGCTGTTGGAAAAGGCTGAACCGAACCGAACTCATCAGCGTTGGGCTGAGTAGTGCTGTTGGAAAAGCCCTGATAGAGCACCGTGATTGGCCCTCCTTACACGCTGAGCCAATGGTAGACCTGTTGAGGCCACAGTGGCGAGTGGCTAGACTGACTTCAATGAAAAATCTTCTGCTACTGCTGTTTGTCTAGATTTCTAGGCTATGACGATGGAGTTTTTTCTGTTCTCTACGTATTAGAATGTGTTTAAAGATGCTCAGGAGAAGCAACCAATAATAATGATCAACACACATTTAGAACATAGATTCTGTCCAGTCTGGTCTGAAGTGGATTCAAATGTAGCTGGATCCACTTTAAGGTGGGCGGAGCTAAACTCAGACTAGTGGTGTGAAGGAGAACTTGTTTCAATACAAACGTCTACAAAATCTAAGCTTAATTAAGAAGAAAATGACATCCAGCTTAACCCTTTTTTAATACAAATACCAGCTGGTTGATCACTTCAGCCTTTTCCCATGTTTCTTTTAGAACCCACACTGATGCTGTTTGCACTGGAAAACTTGCATTTTTCTGTGCATTCATTTAAAAGTTACATTTCTTATGTTTAGTATCAGTTTTTAGCTGTTCTGAAACATCCACCACTTGTCCTTGAGCTGCGTCAGACCTGATAAAGAGGCTTCAGGTTTCCTCTCAGACACAAAGCAGCTCTTTCCCTATTCACTCACTCTTTGTAATCACCCAGCGCTCTTCCTCCTAGTCTTGTCTCTGGCTGTGGCGGGTTTTATGTGAACCTTTGGTTTGATGAGATGGAACAGCCAAAGGCAGGCGAGGAGTAAAGTTACATAACAGGAACCAGATGTTGAATAACTATTTTCTTTCTTTCCAGTTCTCCCCTTTAATCAGCTTCCAGACATTAAAATGACTTCTTTTGCACTTTCAAATGTACACAAGATGCAGCATGGACTGGAAACCTGAGTCGTTGCAGCTCTTTGACTAAACAGGTTACACATGCGGAAACGCACGTACACACACGACTTCCACAACGGCAAAAGGAAAAACCCTTACTCATCGTTACGGAGGGAAACGTCACGAACAGCTGAGTCAGTGTAAACAGGATGCTTCGTGTGTTGGTACAGATGAGTCTGGCCTAATGTGAACAAAAGGATTTCCTCATACCATTGCGAGACATTAAACACACCCATCAAGTTGGTAAAGTCTTACAAAACCACACATCAGGCAGTAATAACGCAGTGATGCGTCTCTTCTGTGGGAGCCGCGTTAATGCCTTTGATTCTCACTTAGACTTTCCCTTTGTCATCTCAGGATGAAAGGTTTACAGCAGTGTAGGCCTTCCCTGTGCTGCTGGTTCTCTGTTGTAGTAAACCACACCTGGTTGCAGTTGACCACACCTGGTTAACACTCGCATCCCAGAGGCAGCACAGGCTAGCGTTGGTCACGAGCATAAACCCAGGAGACTTTTGCGCCGTTAAAGCAACCAACTATTCATCTAAATGATTTATTCAGGTTTCTTTTGTCATTTTAAATGGGTAACTCTGGGATTTGTTTCCAATCAAATGTTAAAGAAAACATTAGAATGAAGTGTAACGAATTTGATTAAAAATGACCCAACAGTTAATCCAGATTTGGTTCATCTCTGTGGGTTCTGGGGTGTGATCAAACGTGCTCCGGTACCGTTGGTAGGGGAAAGGGGGGCCTTTGTCACTTGTCGGTTCCACTGAGTGGGAGTGCTGACGTAAGACTTCTCATGTGATCGGTGGGAGAGAAATGAGCAGCAGTGTGTCTGAACACCGTTGTGGTGGACATGCTGGATAAGATTAGACCTGAAGCTGACCAGAGAGGGGTCAGTTCGGGTTGGATTGTGTCATCAATCCAGGTTTCCAGATCAGCTCCAGACTGGGGGAGGAGAACCTGCAGATTATAAATGGTTATTGGTTCTAGCAGAAGATCATAGTCTCTGAACTTAAACCCAGACTAAAGAATGGTTTAGTCACACATCGAGCAGTGAGCAGGATCAACAAAGGCTGATCAAAGGTCAGTTGCATCATTGAGTCGTGTCTGAAAACCTCCAGCTGCTCTAAAGTCTTATGTTTGCAGGTCAGATCATCACCTTGGGTTTCCTGTCAGTTCTCCTGGGGATCCACGGTGCTGCTGTAGATGCTCCTGCAGCTGTGCACAGCACGTCATAAAATCTGCTCTAGTGTTCCTGTTTTGATTTGATCCATTTTAAGTCTAAAAACCGTTCCTCTCAAAACAGAAATCCCAGTGTGCATCCTAACAAACCTGTAGCCTTGCACCATTTTTAGTCAGACTCTGTTTCTGTTTAATAAAATAATAAAAGGGGCCTAAAGTACATTTGAGCTTGACCTTTGACCCTGATTTATAACTTGAATGTTTCTAAGCAGAACTTTGTTCTGTGGCAGATTGTAAATCCTGTTTTACTCTGTAAGCTTGGATGTCTGCAGCACTACTGAACGTGAATGTAAATCCAGTCAGCAGCAGCCTCTAGGGGCTTTATGTGGGTGGTGGATTGACACATGGACCATGTTCCACGGGTCATCTGTTCTCCTGCAGGTGGTTGGATCATTGCTGGGACTGGTGTAACACTCTGATTTCCCAGTATTCACTGGGACTAATCCAGACAGCTCCTTCTTGTGACACCCCCCAACACTTCAGATGGCCAATAGATCAGAACACTCTGCTCTGTAGTCAGACGGACTGAACAAATGGTGGTTTAGATTATAGCTGAAGCTTCACTCAGAAGTGCCACAGCTACAACTAGACCGTGTGCTTTACACTGATAAACACATAAAAACCAGAGTGTTTTACTTTTTGCTGATGTAATAGAGTACTCCCTACCCTCCTGCTGTTTGAGCAGATGTGTAACTAGGATCTGGGAGCAGATTAGTAACTCTGGAGCTCCAGACTCAGGACTCTCTCTGGTCTCTGTGGTTGGACTATAACATGAAAACCCACCACCCTGACTGTGACCTTCGTGTGTGAGCGCTCCTAGCTTCAGACACAACAGCGTAGATTGTTCTGGTGCGTGCGTGTGTCCAGAGGGTCCTCTGACTTCTGTTCTCCTGCCAGGAGTCAAGGGCAAAGCTGCCATGTTGTCAGAAGGCTCTGGTCAGCTGAGGGAAGTATTTGATCTTTTCATGCACACTGAGGCTCTTTATTGGTCCCTTTACTACTCTGGGAATGAACTGTGGTTAAACTCTGATGGAACGGCTGAGTTCAAATGTACTTTTTAGTTTTTAAAGAGCTGAATTGATCAGTCAGAATGATGGATTGAAGTTCATTCTGGCAATAAAGAAATGCTCAAATTTCCACTATGGTGGACAATAAAGTTTTATTCTAATTCTATATTACAAAATACATACTTTAACACAGAGGCCCCAGTTCCATTTTTAGTTCTTATATATACAGGGTAGTAAAAAGCTTGTTTTTACTACTGTGTGTGTGTGTGTGTGTGTGTGTGTGTGAACTAAAATTGAATTGGAAAAGCAACACAGTGAACTTAACAGGCCTCTCTGAACCTCTTTGTTAAATATCAACCCAAAAGCAATTTGCTGATTAAGTATTTCCTGGTGTGGTGTCAACTGGCTCATGTAAGAAGCAACCAGGGCCTTTGATGACGTTAAAGCCACACTAAGGTCATTACAGTTCATTTTGTGTTGAACGTATTCATGCTGATGGTCTTTTATCCCAGTGGGTCTAACCTGGTTAAAGGTTAGGTCTTCTTCTAGAGTTGAAACGGGTTTAAATTTTGACATCAAGCTGCTAAAATCTGTTAAATGTGTGAAATCTTCACATCTTTGTAACACGCACGTGCACGCTTGCACACACATTCTCGTCTTGCATAAATTGTGAGGACTGTCATTGACTTCCATTCATTTTAGTGAGTGGATTATGTCTAACCCATACCCTACCCATATTTCTAACCCCAACTTTTTTTTCCATTCAATTTTTGATTTTCTTGTTTTAACATATAACATGCATCTTAAAATATATAACATACATAACCAGAGATCTTAACAAAGGGGATTGAATCTCATCCTCCAGTGATGGAGTGCATCCACTGTTGGCATTGACGTCCATCCAGTTCTATTTGTCGCCAATTGTGGCATGTTGGCTCAATTTTTTCCACTTTTCTTCACACAGAGGTCCTTGGAGTCTAAGCTTGTGTGTCAAATTTTCCATCATGTATAGATCAGCCATTCATCTATATATGGTGTTTTCTAAAGGTCCTCACTGCCATTAATGTCCTCATTTTGACACACACACACACACACAGAGCTTCTGTTCAGGCCTTCAGCTTGTTTTCACATCCAGCAGAGCCGCTGTCGGCCTGGAGCCACATGAACACTTTTACTGGGAGCTCAACCCACAGATCTCTCTTCTCTTCTCCCTGCCTCCCTCTTCCCTTCATTCCTCCCTTTCCTCCCCCTTCTCTGCTTTCTCACTTCAGCACAAAGTAGCTGGTGCTGTTACACAATCACTTTACTTCTGCTTTCATAGTGCCACCTGTGGGTGGATTTCTGCATTAAACCACTGAGGACGTTCAACAAGACACCTAATGTTTCATAAAGTAGATTAATGTTTTTGTGACTCATTAAATTCTAAATGTTTCTGAACACCCTCTGTTTCAGGATGGTAACTTCTGCTTCTAACTTATCTTTCTTTGTTCAGGTCCAATCAGCAGCATCCTGGTGAACAAATATGGCAGTCGACCAATCATCATCCTTGGTGGCTGTCTGGCAGGTTCAGGTCTGGTTGCAGCCTCCTTCTGTAACACCGTGGAGCAGCTTTACTTCTTCATTGGAGTGGTGGGAGGTGAGTTGATGTCGGATGGTTTCCTGCTATGGTCAGGTCCCTCAGACGAGCCTGGAATTAAAGGACAGCACCTGTTTTGGTATGAATCCTTCTCCCTCTCTGTTTTTCCCTCCAGGTTTGGGTCTAGCTTTCAACCTGAATCCTGCGCTCACCATGATCGGTAAATACTTCTACATCCGCCGTCCCGTCGCTAACGGTATCGCCATGGCGGGCAGCCCCGTGTTCCTGTCGACGCTGTCTCCCATCAACACCTGGATGTACGATGAGTTTGGCTGGAGAGGCAGCTTCCTTATCCTGGGGGGACTCTTGTTTAACTGCTGCGTGGCTGGCTCTCTGATGCGTCCCATTGGACCCAAACCTCAGCCGGCCAAACCCGATACGGAGGCAGGCGAAGGCAAAGCGGCTCCAGCACAGCCTCAGCCTAAGAAGACGTTTCTACAGAGGATCAACTCCTTCATTGACCTGACGCTCTTCAAACACCGAGGCTTCCTGCTCTACCTGATGGGAAATGTTGTCATGTTCTTCGGCCTGTTCTCTCCTCTCATCTTCCTCTCTAATTATGCCAAGAGTAAGGACATCAGCAAAGAAAAAGCCGCCCTTCTTCTGTCAGTGCTGGCCTTTGTTGACATGTTTGCCCGGCCTTCCATGGGACTTCTGGCCAACACAAAGTGGGTCCGTCCAAGAGTGCAGTACTACTTCGCTGCCTCTGTCCTCTATAACGGCGTGTGTCACGTTCTGGCGCCGCTGTCGGTGGACTACACCGGGTTTGTGGTGTACGCCATCTTTTTCGGCTTTGCCTTTGGCTGGCTCAGCGCCGTGCTGTTTGAGACTTTGATGGACCTGGTGGGAGCCCAGAGGTTTTCTTCTGCTGTGGGTCTCGTCACCATCGTGGAGTGTGCACCTGTACTGTTGGGCCCCCCGCTAACAAGTAAGATTCCCAGCGTGCAGCGGGTCTGATTGACCTTGATGATTTAAAAAAACAAATCCAGCAGGTTTAAACTATTAATGGAGACCATACATTCTGAGTTTGGTTTGTTTTTTCTCCTTCAGGTAGTTTCTATAACTACTACCATCACTACGACTACACCTACGTGACCTGCGGCATCATCCTCATCATATCGAGCGTCTTCCTCTTTGTGGGTATGGGCATCAACTACCACCTGTTGGACAAGGAGAAGAAAGAGGAGGAGAGGAAGGAGCGGGAAGAGCCGAAGGAGGAGCGCACCGCCATGCTGGAAGCTCCCTCAAAGGCCAAGTCAGACGAAGTGGCGGATAACGACGAGTCTGCTCCAGTCACGCTGGACGATGTTGCCAAGATGGATGAGGACACGGTGTAAAACACACGGATCAAACTGACTCCAGAGGGACACACACACACACACACACACACACACACACACACACACGGCAGCAGCAGTTACAATCACACACCCTTTACACCACCCTGAAGCCATAGAAACAGATGTCAGTGAAATCTGAGAGCTGCTGCTGCGGCGCAGATCCAGACCTTGGGAGATTTTTGTATTTTTCGTGCCTTTAGGAAGCTCGTGTTCCAGGAGCACAGGCACCACTTAGAACCACCAGGTAGACGTGCAGCAAAGCGACTTAAGCTAACAAACCAGCTAACTAACGAGGACTTTCTCTCAGGGTTTTGTTCTGCTGCAGCGAATCACCCAAACCCAGTGAAGACGGAAAGCTTTTTTTTTTTTTGTTACCGTCTGTGCAGATACTAAACCGTTCCCCCACGCGTTCTGCACCCGTGTTGTCACTCGAGGGCTGTATGTGAAAATGCTCGTATTATCATAGAGATGTATATCTGTTAGCTTTGAGTGTGAAGTTGGACATCTACAGTTAAGCTAATTCATGCTGAGGAACACAAAATTAAAACTAAAGAGGGAAAAGTAGATTATTAACGCACAGGGATCTTTTTTGATATGAATCTAGGCGTTAACACGCTGACCAACCTCCCTGTGTGAGAACAAAAAGGTGAATGAGAGCATCGTTAAAGCCAGTCTGGTTTTCCAGCTCATCCTGTAACGTAAACAAACCGTCTGGTCGTCAGGCCGCAGGATGAGATCTCTGAGTATTAAATGACACTGGTGTGTGTGTGACCGAGTCATTCTCATCTTCCTCCTTCATATTTTCTGGGTCAGAGTGCAACCTTGCATTGGTTACCATGGTATAGGATGAGAGGATTAGATTCTAGCATCTATTTTAACAAACTTAGTCAATTGTAATGATTTTAAATGTAACCTATAGCCAGATTCCATCACCTCGTTTGCTGGACCACTGCAGCAGTGATGTTCCTGGCTGGTTTGTTTTGATACTAAAACTCATATCAGAGCTCAGAACAGTAACAGCTGCTCGATGAGGCATTTAGCTGCATGTTGGGAACAGATGAGATGTCAGATGGTGTCTATGCCACAAATGTCAATCACACCATCCTTTTATCATCTAGAGATGAAGCAAGTCCAGGAATGTTTTTACCCGAGTGTCTGAAAAGTGTTCTTCATGACCAAATGTTGAACCATCAGTGTAAATGTTTAGAAATGGAAGCTAAGTCACTTTTGGTACTGATGGGAACTTTACTCTGAATTATCCACTTGTTCACACACTTGAATTCAAAGCACACGGACGGATCCGTGCTTTAGGGTCCTGATCTTCAGATGGGTCTGGTTTTGGTGTCCACGTTCCCCTGACCCACTAGTGACGGCACGCCGAGACGTTTATTTTGTATTTTTCTCGTTAAGATGGCACACCGGAACGTCAGACCCACTTAACAGGTTTTTATTGTTGGTATTTTTTTAGGATGTATTTTTAAGCGGTACTTTAGGCAGTTTCAGCACCTCTGTGTCTCAGAACAAGTGTTACTTTTTTTGCAGTGGTAATTTTAATGTTTGTTTCCGACTGATGTTGATGAATAAATGGCTTTTAAAACCAAACCTCTTGGATGGAGTTTTTATTAGAAAAACAGAATCAGCTGTTACCAGAGGCTGGAGGAGAAGCGGCATCATTACAGAAAAACCTCAAGATGTGGCAGAGTCGAGGCTCTCCTACTTATCGGCCTTCCAGGGACTAAAACATTTCGAACATCCATAACTGCATTCCTAAAAGCAGAAAAACTAAAACTTGGGATTTCTGAATTAATTTACTTTACAGATTGCTGCAGTGAGCAGCCTGATTTTTTTATGAAAAGTTTATCCCAGGGTTTGTCTCAGTTTGACTGTTTGCATAAACTACAGGTGGTTCTGAGGAGAAATCAGAATGAATGAATATCAGGTCTTTTTTTTTGGTCAAAACTTAATCTCAGCAACCTCATTTCTTGTGCCCTTGTGAAGAAGGATTCAGGGCCTCAACAGGACTATCTAACGCTGCTACAGCTGTGGGATACAGGGACGGTGCAGGTGAGGGAGCATCAACAGCTCAGTGAGACTTTGACCTGATGTCAGGAAGGGTAGACGAGGAGATGCTGCTCTCCAAGAAAACCATCAGGAACAGACTGATGTTCTGCTAAAGGGACTGGACTGCTGAGAGCTGGAGGAAAATAGTTTTCTCTGATAAATCCTTTTTGGTTTGAATCACCTGGAAAAAGGATAATCTATAAATGAAAATGTGAGTGCTCCCATCAGTTCTAGTTCCTGGCAACAAAGCATCCTGAGACTGTGTGGTGGTGGTAGAGAGGGAGTGGAGACTCACTGTTTAGCCTCAGAACAGCCACGAATAAAGAATGGTTCCTAAACATCCTCCCAGAGGAACTCCATCCAACAACAGTTTGGTGATGAACAATATCTTTTCCAACATGATGGAGCGCTGGACCAGAGAGAGAAAGTCAGAAACAAAACAACAAGTTGGGTCCAGGTCCAGGAAACTCCCCAGACATTAATCCCACTGAGAACGTGTGTCAATCCTCAAGATTCAGAAGGACAAAAAAAACAACAAATTCTAAAAAAACTTCCCACATTAATGATAAAAATGATCTCCATCAGTCAGGATCTGGAGCAGAAGCTGATTGACCTAGATGGTGGACCAACACTAGAAATATTGACTCCTTACATCAACTCAATAAGATTATTTCTGCACGAGTAACCATGGAAACGTTTGACAAAACTGAAGCAGCAAACTATCAAACACTAGTTGGGTTCTCTAAGCTTTTGGTCGTTTTTAGAAGATGCATCCATAACATTTGAAGGTTCATGACTGCCTTGGTACTTCAGCTCAAATCCTTTTCAATGACTACTGATCACAATTCCTTTCCTTATTTTATAATAAATGTTTATATTGATGCTTCCGGTGAAGTCAGACATGTTATGAGACACCTTGTTCATCAGTGCCAATGATCATTTTGAACCGTGGAAAACCTTTCTGAATGAAGAAGTGATGGTTCCTGTTGAATCAATTAGAGAATGCTGAACGTTTCATATTCTCCTGTTTTAATTGGACATGCTAAAATGTGCTGACGCTATTAGCACTCTGAAGCCTCTCGTAGGAGCTTCATCAGACGTGTTGTTAGGAACGTCTCAGAGGACAGACCAGCTTTCTGTCTACTCCTTGTTTTTTCAGATCTCACAGCTCCTAACACTTCCTCTGATCTGCTGCAGGTGGGTTTAACTCCCAGTATCAAACTTGTCCTTCACCAGGAGACGGGGCTGCTGGGGGCCTTCAGGAGTTGGAGGTGTGTGTGGCAGAGGAGTCATTGGGAAAGGAGTCCCGGCGCTGAGGCTGGGCCCCACAGAGCAGCAGCAGGCGGAGCTCTGGAGACACGCTGCTGGAGAAGAAGGAGTAGATCCAAGGGTTGGTGCAGGAGTTGAGACTGGCCAGCAGCATCAGCAGGGTAAAGGCTGCACCTGGAAACACACACACACACACACACACACACACATGCACACACATCTAAAATCTAAACACTGATTCTTGATGTGTATTACTGCACATGAAAAACTGGGAGGAAAACATCTGCAGGTTGTCAGCAAATATGTGATAAAATCACTGATGCTTAAGAATGTCAGGATTCTGCATAGTTTTCCTTCTACGGAATTTTATCAAGTACTCCAAGGAGTGTGTGTGTGTGTGTGTGTGTGTGTGTGTGTGTGTGTGTGTGTGTGTGTGTGTGTGTGTGTGTGTGTGTGTGTGTGTGTGTGTGTCTATAGACCTGTCTGTGGTGGGTTGGGGTCCCAAGCCGCCCACAGCTGCACACTGAAGAACGGGGCCCAGCAGATGGAGTAAACGAGCACGATGACCAGTGTCATCCTGGCCGTCTTCGACATGGCTGCTGTCACCTCCCCACCCCGGGCAGGGGGGGCTTTAGGTGGGTGGGGGCAGCACGCAGCAGGGGGCGCTATAGGGTCAGACTGCAGCACCGCTGACAGAGACAAACAGGAAGAAGCCTGACTTGAACGAACAGATACAGAGCTAAGAAAAAGCAATCACCCCATCAACAGAAAAACTTGTGTTTTTGCTTTTTGTCTCTTAAATGTTCCAATAAAATGTTCAAATGTTCCTTGGTAAGCTGGTTCTGAAGCTTCAGAACCTGGGTCCGTGCCACTGCATCAGTGATTTTCACTCCAACAGGCCTCAAGTGGTGAAAATGGGGAGCTGGACATCCTCCATAGGCTGTGAGCTCAGCCCAGATTTATTCACCCCCTTTACCCACAACTTCTATTTAGTCCACTAGTGGTGGTTCTCATACCAGATGATGATGAAACACACCACTATAAGAAGAGATCCAGTTCTTAACACGGAGGCGCTCAGACACCAACTATGTACTGAACACCAGCAAGATCAAGGAAGTCATGATGGATTACAAAAGGTCCAGGATGGCAGAACATTCACGCAACATCTGACCTGACCTCGTCCCAGAATACATCACATCTGGTGATGAAAGGCAAAGACTCTTCTTCCTCAGGAAGTTCAAATGGACTGGACTTTCCTCTTGTCCTTGTGAACTTTTACAGAGTCACAATAGAGAGAGCATCCTCTGTCTCAGCATGACTGTGTGGTATGGGAGCTGCTCAGCACAAGATAGGGAAATCACTTGGGCTCAGTATATGCTGGATGCTGCAGGACCCTAGTTGAAAGGTTCTGCCCAGGTAACAGCCTCATGTGCCTGCCACTGCCTTCAGGTGCTGAACTCACTAAAAATCTTCTCTACTGTGCATGGAGAAAAGCATCATAGCATAAAACATCACTATGTTCGTGAAGGTCTCACCAGAACTGTGGGTGTGATTTTCCCTCTGAGAAACAATGCTGCTGGAGCGGAGTGACCCCATTGGCAGGTGCTGGTCGGTCGATCCAGGATCAGAGCTTTTTGAACTGCCAGGGTTGTTGAATGTGAGGGGTGAGACATAGGCAGGTGGAGTGGACCGTCCTCTTCCTCCTCGGCTCTGGCTGTCTCCTCTGGGCGGATGGTGGGGGGTGGGGGACAGGTGGCGCTCTGAACTCTGGTACAGATTGTGATGAATTTCCACAAAGATGCGCACCTGAAGGAAGAGAGTTGTCAGAGACGCAGAGCTTACGGCACCAAAGTTCAGTATCTATTCAGCTGAGTACCTGGCAGAATGTGATAATGATGAGGGGGATGATGAAGATGGCCAGGGTCATCCATGTGACATAGGCTTTGAGGCCCCAGGACTCAGCAAAGGTTCCCCAGCATTCATAGACCCCAGGAGCCACTTCTGATCGGGAGAAGATGAAAACCTGCAGGTACACAGATGTGATGGACCCAGTTTGATTTTACAGATGTGCACAAAATTGTTGGTACCCTTCAGTCAATAAAAAAAACCCAAAATGGTCACAGAAATAACTTGAATCTGACAAAAGTAATAATAAATAAAAATTCTATATGAAATTTAACCAATGAAAGTCAGACATTGCTTTTCAACCATGCCTCAATGCAATTATTAAAAAAAATAAACTCATGGAACAGACCTGGACAAAAATGATGGTACCTCTATCTTAATATTTATTGCACAACCTTTTGAGACAATCAAACAAATCCTGTAACTGTCAATGAGACTTCTGCACCTCTCAGCAGGTATTTTGGCCCACTCCTCATGAGCAAACTGCTCCAGTTGTCTCAGGTTTGAAGGGCGCCTTTTCCAGACGGCATGTTTCAGCTCCTTCCAAAGATGCTCAACAGGATTGAGGTCAGGACTCATAGAAGGCCACTTTAGAATAGTCCAATGTTTTCCTCTTAGCCATTCTTGGGTGTTTCTAGCTGTGTGTTTTGGGTCATTGTCCTGTTGCAAGACCCATGACCTGAGACCAAGCTTTCTGACACTGGCCAGCACATTTCTCTCTATTGATAGACTTGAGATTTCATTGAACCCTGCACAGATTCAAGACACCCTGCGGCAGATGCAGCAAAGCAGCCCAGAACATAACAGAGCCTCCTCCATGTTCCACAGTAGGGACAGTGTTCTTTTATTGATATGCTTCATTTTTCCGTCTGTGAACATAGAGCTGATGTGCCTTGGCAAAAAGTTCCATTGTTGCCTCATCTGTCCATAGGACCTTCTCCCAGAAGCTTTGAGGCTTGTCAACATGTAGTTTTCATATTCCAGTCTGGCTTTTTATGATTTGTTTTCAACAATGGTGTCCTCCTTGGTCGTCTCCCATGTAGTCCACTTTGGCTCAAACAACGACGGAAGGTGCGATCGGACACTGATGTTCCTTAAGCTTGAAGTTCACCTTGGATCTCTTTAGAAGTTTTTCTGGGCTCTTTTGTTACCATTCAGATTATCCGTCTCTTTGATTTGTCATCAATTTTCCTCCTGCGGCCACGTCCAGAGATGTTGGCTACAGTCCCATGGATCTGAAATTGCTGAATAATATGTGCAGCTGTAGTCACAGGAACTCCAAAGCGCTTCACAGAACTGAGCCCTGTTCTTTACGCACTAAAATTTCTCTTGGTATGGATCTCATGATATTCATGGTGGAGGGAGAAATATGCTAATTCTTTCTTTTCTTGTATTTGTGCTGCTTTTCCTCAGAATCATTTCATTCTCCTGGGGAACAAAGACTGAACAAAGAGAGCATACTCTAAAAAAACAACAACTGTGTAAATCCAGATGTGTGTAGACATTGTGTGGATCCAAGCTTGTCTGCTTTCCAGACAATCGTTTGGAGAAGAAAAGTTTCATAGTTTTAATTTGAGCATCAGTGTGAACCTTTCTAGACTCTGAGCCTCTGACTGTGTGCTGCTACCTGGGGAAGGCTGAGCAGCAGAGACAGGCTCCACGCCAGAATTATGAAGGTGTTCCAGCGTTTGGTGGCCCCACTGCCATGCGCCTGCAGGGGGCAGCAGATAGCGTAGTGTCGGTCCATCGTCATGGCTACGATCATGTAGGAGGAGGCGAACATACCCAGCACCTGCAGGTATTTGACCAGACGACACAAGAAGTCGGGACCAGGAAAACGGCCCTTGGCGTCCCAGACCAGCTGTGGTAACACCTCAGAGAAGAGCAACAGGAGAAGAAAGGAAGACCAGGATCAAACCAGTGTTTGACTTCTAATGGGCTCAGATTCTGGTTCTGAATTGTGATATTTGAATGATTGTATCTGTATTTCTACAAAACTTAGTATCAATCAAAGATTTGTGTGTGCAAGCTGTCCTGCAAGTGTGTTTTATTTTCATATGATACCTAATTTAATAAAAATGGGTTTCCGTGGAAATGTCATCAACAGTTATCCCATATAAAGCAGCACTGGGTGATCCACAGTTGGAAGATTTCTGTATTTTCATGTAATGAAGGAACCTGAGCTTAAGTTAAAGAGCAGATAGATAATGTGAGATGTAAACCGGGATGATGGAATAATATCTGAGATGCATGATGTTGGAGTCATGTGACTAACTAGTTTAGAGAGGTGAAATGGGCTGAAACCTGTCAAGAACATGAAGCTTAGCAGGAAACATGAGGTTGGAGGACATGATCTGTTTCTGTGTCTTTAAATAAAAGCTGATCTGAGCAGGTGGCCACGTTCAAAAGAGGAAAAAGATTTGGCCAAACAACAGCTTAGCAACCCCAACTCTTCATTCCGCGCCGACGGAGAACAGCAACCCCTTACACATCTGCAGGGGAAAAGTCCTGGCTTTGCCCCGGTTCATGACCTTCCTACAGAAAGCCTCTTTAAATGAGAGAAGATCTGCTGGCTTGTCTTTTGGTCAGGACTGCATTCATCTGTAGTGGTTGGGGTTAGGGTGTGTTTGTGTGTTACCTGGAACAGCGCCACCACCAGGTCAGCCACACAGAGGTTGAGCATGAACTGGTGCAGTGGGTTGTGGTGCTGCCTCCGCTTTAACAACACCACCAACACCAAGCAGTTTCCCAGTAACGCCAGCAGTAGAATGACAGCCAACACCACCACCTCCGCCACTGCCAGCAGGGCGTCCCGCTCCCACTCTGTGATATTTGTACCCGCCGGGGCCTCAGAAACCACAGATCGATCCATGGACAGGTATGTCTCCGTTACCATGGAGACTGATACATCAGCTGATGGACCAAAGAGGGACACACAGATATTGGTGCTTCAGAAACACACACACACGCACGCATGCACGCACGCACGCACGCACACACGCACGCACGCACGCACGCACGCACGCACGCACGCACACACACACACACACACACACATTACTGATTACATAATGAATTGTCTGTGAGTGATCAGAATCAGTGTACTGGAGCGCGTGCTATTAAAATATATTTGGTCCAACATCTTCCACTAAAATGATGTCTGCAAACAAAAGCCTGGCCATTCGTGTGTGTGTGTGTGTGTGTGTGGGGGGGGGGGGTATATTAACAGCCAGAGTGGACAAGGTGCCAAGTTTACATCAAACATGCAGGCACGCAGTATAAACACACACACACACGCACCTCACACACACATACACACGTGGGATCTGCTGGGCAGCAAGTGACCTGTGCACAGTGATTATGCCCAAACTGTGAAGCCCCTGTACTCTGACTGTTTCATAACACACACACACACACACACCCTGAGGTCAGAGGGACTCTGGAGTCACAATAAATCATGTGATCATTCCTGGCAGCGGGGTCAACGACCACAGAGGACTGATGAGAGTCACTAATTGGGAAAACATCAAGCAGCACACAGTGCTGGGGAGAACTTAAAGGGACATTTCAGTTATTTTGAAGAGTTTCTGTATAAAGTTCCTACATACTTCCTGCCTGGCCTCTGTTCAGAGAAATAGAGTTCACGTCTTCCAGGACCATCAACACAAATAACAACTCAACGTAGGAATGAAAATAAAGAAGTTGAACCTGAGCCGAAACCCTATTGCTGGCTGAGATTTGTCTTAAACCACGCCCCTTTAATGTAAATGAATGGGATGTTTTCCAGGTGTTGACTCATGTTGATTTGCGAAGTTCTCACTTTGCTATTGCATGTTGAAAAATCTAGTTTAGCCAAAATTAAAGATTTGATTTTGAAACACTGATGGTGAGTGGGTGGGGCTAGCAGGCCCACATCCTGGCATGGCAACACCTGAAGAGTTGACATTCCAGCTTAACTTTTGAATAAGGGAAGCAGGTGGAGATGCTTCAGATGCACCTGGTGTGCTACCTTTACCTGATGATGATGTTTTTGTTTGTAAATTAACACAGAAATCCATGTAGATTACCATAAAATGAGAAAATTGATGGTAGTGTAAACGTTCATAAAAAAAATCCGACAAGCTGTGAAACTTGAGAGATTGGAGCTTTGGCAAGCTATTAGTTTATCAATCCTGAAGAATGACTACATCTCTATTTCTCTGAACAGAGGCTGATCTATGTTTCATAAGAAATAGAAATTATTTTTGTTTTTCACAGAAAAACACAAAAAAAACCCTAAATGTTCCTTTAAGTATTGTAAATGATTTATGTTTTACAGTGATTCTGAATTTATTTTTGCATGAGTATTTTTTATTAAATAAATTTATTCTCATTCCCATTGAAATTAGACACAAACTGCAAGACAACTGTCATAAAAACATTTTTTCTTCCATAGCATTATTTATTAGAAACATGAGAATAAAATGAGGATATGTGTTCTAAACTATTTTGACTAAATAATTATAAAAATTGTGTTTGACTCAATGAAACTATCTAAATCTGCACAAACCCACCTTATATTTACCGTAATAATGAGCAATCAGGTCAGCAATCCTTTAAATTTTTTACATTTCTAGACATTTATGAGGCTCACAGAGTTTTTCCATTTGAGAATACGCATAAAAAAGATGGAATCACATTTAATGAGCTGTTAATGAACTTTCCTTTTAAACCTGCTAAGAAAACAAGGAGAGGTAAAATATCCTACTTGTCTCTTTTTAGATCGAGTCAGAAAACTGAGAACACATAAAGCAACTTTATTTGGTGTTTCTATTGAGTCACAGATGATGGACTAACGGCTGTTTGACAGGACGTTACCATAAAATACCTGATAAGGCTGTTATCAGGCTGCTGCTGTGAGAGAAATGATAAAACGGTAACTGAAACATTCAGTCCAGCTGTGGAAAAACCTTCACTTGGTTGAAATATCAGCATCTGCTGGCAGGAAATCAGTTTCACTCATGCACAGAGTAGATTCAACAGCATCCAGTTTCCATCATTTAACTTCTTTCCTAAACACCTCCAAACATCTGTACCTTCAGCCTCGTTAAAAGTGTTACTGAAGTACAGAGTTCCTCACTTTCAGGTAAAGAAAACCAAATGTCCTTACCGGGCTCGTCCTCAGCGTCCCATAAAGCATCTGCAGGAATCAGGACAACCTGATCTTCTGTTGCTCACACTAGCTGCATGTGCCTGCTGTGTGTGTGTGTGTGTGTGTGTGTTCCATCTTATTACTCAGACGGTGACCTCTGCCAGCTCCTGTCTCTGTCCCATCCCTCGACCCTCCTCTCAGCATCTCCTCTCTGCTGTTGCCTCCGAGTGGCAGAAGGGGTGAGAGAGAGGGATGCTGGAGTGATGAAAGGACATGGTGGCCCTTCAGTGTCAGACAATTGATATAATTTCCTGCTGATTGTTCAGATAAAGCACACGCTGCCATTGGAGCCACTTTGATCTCCATCGATGCAGAGCAGCAACAGATCAAATGAGATTTGTGTGCTGAGCCTCTCGGGGCCATCAAAGAGCTGCTGCTCAGTAAACGAGTGTGTCTACGTGTCGCTCTGCATCAGCCGCTGATCACGGTCAGGACAGATGTTGGGACATCTGGGTTTGAGGGTTTATGGAGAGAAAGGAGCAGGGAGCACCAAAAGGAGAAGGGTTATTTTTGCCACCCCCACCCCGTTCCCCCATCTTTACCCGTCCCCTGCATTCCAGCTCTCCCCCCTTCCTTTCCTCTCCAACAGGGCGCTAATCTGTTTGTTTTCCTCCTCATTTGGAGAAGCCCCTCATTACCGAGGAGCCCGCCGAGAGCTGACCTTAAACTCAGAGGCTCAGATGATGTTCCTGTGTTCTACTACAACAGAACAGCTGTAGAACACATCTGTGTGGTGGTGAGGGAGGTCAGAGCAGCTTCATCAGAGGTTAGGCCTTGTTCTCTTCCAAAAGGCCAGGATGGATTTTTTTTATTGAAAACACCATTGAAACGTCAACATTGCATTTACTAAAAAATAGTTTATTTATAATTCATCCATCCATCCATCCATCCATCCATCCATCCATCCATCCATCCATCCATCCATCCATCCATCCATCCATCCATCCATCCATCCATCCATCCATCCATCCATCCATCATCATCCAT
>SSNS01000107.1:644544-686342 GCA_006937985.1 Aphyosemion australe | reverse complement strand
ATCCACCATGCATTTGTCCATCCATCCATCCATCCATCCATCCATCCATCCATCCATCCATCCATCCATCCATCCATCCATCCATCCATCCATCCATCATTTTCTCCATAAATTATTCTCCATCTTTTATTGCCTCCTTACCAGCTCTAGATTGCGCCTGCTTCTTTTCTCCCGCTGTTCTCAAAAGCAAGAACTGTTTTATTTCAACTGATCAAATGAAGCAAAGATGAGGATCAGGGCAGCGCCTGTAGATGCAGACTTTGAACCAGTCTATTGTGGTGAAGAGGAAGCTAAGCTAGGAGGTAAAGGTTTACACAGACTCAGGATCAGCTGATTGGCTGACCCAAGAGGATGGGAGGGTATGTAGGGATGCAGCAGCGTCATCGGGTAGGCCTTTAAGAGATTTAGAGCAAATAAAATAATATTTAAATGAATCGTTACATGAACCAGCAGCCAGTGCAGGAGCATTGAGAGGGACCAGCTGAGGAGGTTCTGCATTGTCTATAGAAGGAGAGCTGGTCTTTGTTTTACATCAGTAATAAGAGACAAGGAAAACCACTTTGTGCTGCAGCCAGTTGTCATACTGTTGTGTTTACACCAGTTTCATCTGCAGCTGAGAAGCTAATTAACAGGGTTTTCTTCATTATTTGTCAACAAAGCAAAGTAGAGAAGCTGTGTGAATTTGTTTTTGTGAGGTGTAAAATACAGAGCTGTTGGCAAGAGAGGCGCGAGGTGCAGGTGATGTTTTTATTGAAAGTCCTGCTGCTTCATGACCTCAAACAAGGAGTTTGTGTTGTTAGTTCACTTTGTTTCCTAGCTGGAGTACTCATAAAGCAACAATGCATTTGCATGAATAATTCAACATAGTTGATTATTTTACCAGCAGTCATTGGGCGAGAGGCGAGGGACACCCTGGACTGGTCTCCAGTTCATCACGGGGACACAGAGACAAGCACTCACTCACTCACACCTATAGGGATAATTAATTGTGAGGGACTTTTCCAGACAGGATTAATGAGTCTCCACTTAACTGTTGGTGTTTTTGATCTGTGGGAGGAAATCCACACATGCATGTTAATATAGTAACTCTTAACACTAGTGTTAAATTATTGCTCGTTGCTTATTGTTGCCCAAAATTAAGTAAAAAAAAATGCAAAAAAAACCATCAATGTTTTTATTGCTTTTTCTTGGCGTGGAAGTTAAACATCTACCACGATGTGAAAATAAAAGGACAGGCGTTGTCCACCGTCAGACCGTCTCGCATCCACCTGCAACCCAAAGGGCGTTTGGGCTTTTTAGCGTCCATAGACTTCACTGATATTAACTTTGAGTACAGCTGTTACACATCTGCATCCCTTTAAATGTGTAGTAAGTGGCACGTAATGATTTGGTCCTGGTAATCATTTACAGATACTCAAAAACTCTAAAAATCTGAAATCAAGTCAAAGAGTGTATGCACACATTTCACATGTTTTAAATACTTATCACTTTTCAAATGTGTTAGGTTTGATGCCTTCCATGTAACTTCACTCTGTAAGATTATCTGATGCCAAGCTCCTTGTTTCAGCGTGACCTTTGGCTGCAAAAAAAAAAAAAAAGAGAGAGAAAACAGGTGGGTTATGGTGACTTTCCACCTCAGGAAATCTGGGGAAACTCTCTACCTCAGTGCACTTCTATTGCAGGGGTATGAATTTGCCCCAGAAAATGCTCCTGCTGAGGTGAAGTACGACTCAACACTTTCTATTGAGTGTCTCCAGCATTCACAACAACATAGTGTAACTAGCTGCTGTTAACGTAATCCACCCTGTGGCTCAGACCTCACGCTGCAGCCAGTTTATATCAGGATTTGGATGTGGGAATTGTGCCCGACCAATCTAACAGGGATTTAGATGTAAGTAGGAAAACCAGGAAATGGCTAAATACTGCTGCATGCACATGACCTCTGACCTTACATGGGCCACTAACACATCATTAAAAACGCTCACCAATGAACACACTCAAGGACACCTGAAAGGGTGGGGGGATTAGTTCCCTCAGCCTCACCTCTGGTGCCCACTTCCAATTTTAAGCTGCATGCAAGCACTGAGTTTTTTTCTTTTTTTTTGTGTGTGTGTGTGGGGGGGTGGGGGGGGGGGCATTTTAAAAAGTGCATAACACACATCAGCACCAAATAGGGTATTCTACAGTTGACGTCACCACGCAAAGGCTTCTGGGTAGGGTCATACTTACAAGCTGCATTTGACAATAGAAAATATACAGTTTTAGAGCGCTTTGACATTGATGTGAACGTATAAAATGGAGGAAGTTGTTTTGACAGAGAAAGACACACCAGAGGGCTTTTCTTGATGGCGACACTGCTAGTTATCAATTGCCAGAACTGAAGCGCAAGCTCGAATGACGGTGAAAGTAAAAACTAACTCCCGTTAGTAGCGCTGTTGTTTTAAACACTGTTATTGGCACAATATTACATTAGTATGTCTGTGTCCTTTATGCTGTTTCTTCTTGGAAACCCAATGTTTCTATTTGTATTTGTTTTTTAATTGCTGAAGGTTACAATAATAGTCTCCTGTATTTACCTGTATTATTTTTTCCTATTCTAAAGTGTATGTGCTGCCTTAATGAGTGAATTTCCCCACTGTGGGATCAATAAAGTCTATTCTATTCTATAAATTGGGCAATTAGAATGCAGATAGAAATAACCTGCAGACATGAAATTAATTATAAAAGTGAACTTTTGATGTGACAAGCCCAGCCTTTCTTCTGCACACCTGTTTATTCCAGACCATAAACAGCAAAACCTGATAAAAACCCCCGAACAAGAACTCTAAACAAAACCCTGACCGATTTATACTTGCAGTGATCTTGAGGACTTTGTTTCTCCCTTGTCGTTTTTGGAGTCTTTAATTGACATTTGGAGAAAGTCGTCGTTTGATTGGAGGTTGAGTTATTTGAAGCAACGTGTCTATAGGTGGTTTTGAGGTCTGCAGCTCCCCCTGGCCACTTTGTGGACCTGTAGGCCTAACCATTTTCCTCTTCGACAAAAATATTTTTATGCAAGATCATGGTTTATACTGAAACAAACAGGTGGAGAAATCTTGAGTTTAATATTTAGTTTCCCTCAGAAACCCGATAGAGAGCCACGAAGGCCCGAATTGGCCTATCTCTTCTTCACGTAGCATATTTTATTTTTCACGCATGTACATAGTATAACCACAGGGGGGCGACACACTCATGGAGCTCCAACTGAACAGTGTAATTCAACCTGTTACACGGCTCAATAAAGACACGATTATTAAGACCGATTCGTACTTTTTTGCATTAATTTGTCTTTTTTAGATTAAATGACATTTAATAAATCCTGAGCAATGTGTTTAATACCAGAAAGGCAGACTGTCAAATAAGCGAGACCATTTTAAAAGGCGTGTAATGTACAAAAACACATAGTTTGAAAGGCACTCGCTTCATGTAACCGTGGAACACTTTGCTCTTCAGTTTTTATCCTTATCCCGTGCTTAATCGTAACTCTGGTAGTTGTAGTTTTATTCGATGCAACCGTAGCATTGATGCCTCGACGTCTTGTCCTCTTCGACTACATTTCCCAGCGTCCCATGCGGATAGGGCCACCTCCCGCCTCACCTCCCTCCCGCTCCGTTGGGCCGCGAGGAAGTCGCAAGATGGCTGATGTCGCTTGAAAGTAATGTTCCCCTCTGCAACATGAAGCCGTGAGTGTGGAAGAAAGCGAGGGAGGCACCATCGGGCTTTTATTTTTATTTTATTTTCGTTGTTTTTATTTTATTTGGTCAAACATCCATTTCATTCCGCGTCGTGTCCGCCCCGGACTTGTCTTCGGGAGTTGACGCGTCAAATCACGCCGGGGACCCTGCCAGTAGCTAACAGCTAGCAACTGTTAGCAAATAGAAGAACAGCTAGCCAGTCAGCCAGGCATTCTGCCTTATATTTTCATTTTATTCGGTATTCTGCCACCGGTTAATCAACAACCAGCCGCTACACATGTGGTACAGTTTCATGAACATAGTACAGGATAAATGTGACGTAAAAGTCTGCTGTCATCTAAATAGCAACGATTTTTAAGGTTTTAACATTATGTTCGCAAACTGCTCGTCCAGCCTGTAGGTTGCTAACTAATGCGCAGTACTGCATCTGTTAATGTGCACTACCCAACAGGATAGTTATTTCCTATACATTTCTTACCAACATCTACCACCGCACTGCATGCCCGTTACTTGCTGTCAACTAAATTTCGAAAGATGTTTGGTGTTGAAGCTAAATAATGGGAGTAGGAAATCTGTTGAACTTTTTCTGGTTGTAGGTAGCACCACTGGCCTTGCTGGCATCACACCAAAAATCCACAGGGATGGACAGTAAAGTGAGTAGCCACCATCAAAACTGAGAAATTATAATTGGGAGAACTCGGTTTTAGCACCATTGCCGGGCGCGCATGTACATTAGTGCACAGTGACTCATTCACCAGTCGCTTGTTTTACAGTGTAAACGAAACTACAGTTTATCACTACATAGGAGACCAGTTAGCTCGCCTGGTCTCGCCCCACAACACGTTACAAACACGGCGTACAGAACGTATTCAGAAGCCGCTCCCGGCCAAACACACAGGCTCAGCAACACCGTCATGGGAGTGCAAGGTTTTCAAGAATATCTGGAGAAGCGCTGTCCCGGGGCCGCGGTCCCCGTGGACCTCCTGAAGCTCGCTCGTACCGCGGCCCGCCAGCCTCCACACCATCATCACCCACACCACCACCCACATCACCCCGGGCCCATGCCTCCCCCGCCCCCGCCTGCCAGGATCCTAATCGACGCTGACTCCAGCCTCCAGCGGCTGTATGGTGGCTACCAGACGGACTGGGTGTGCGGAGGCGAGTGGAACGCCATGCTGGGCTACCTGGCTGCTCTGTCACAGGCCTGTCTGTACCAGGGTGGCCTGGAGCTCGTGGTGGTTTTCAACGGCACTCTGGGGAAGGAGCGCTGGCCCGAGTGGGCGCGGCGAGCTCAGGGCCAGCGACAGACGGCGCAGCTGATAGTCAACCACGTCGGCAGCAAGGCCACCCCGCCTCCCCGGGCATGGTTCCTGCCCCCGGCTTGCCTCAGCCACTGCGTCCGCCTCGCCATGTTCCGCTTCCGAGTGCGGGTGAGAAAACTTAACCTGGCTATTTCAACTTTTTATAAAATTTTTCTTAATTCAGCTTGTCCTCGTGTTCTCCACTGCTACATGCACTCCTAGCAGCTTACATCAGCCTTTTAACCCCTTCCTGTTTGTGTCTAAGTACAATTACTACTGAAGCACCTAACAGTGAAAGTTAAATAGTTTACTAGTTTTTTCTTTTCCTGCTGGAGGCAGTCAGCTGGGAGGTGTGATTCCAGTGCAACTATAGATTATGTAACACGAACTCACTGAACCCTTTCATAAATTGAGCAGCGTCTGTTTGGGAAGACCTATTTTTTGGTGTTTCACCTGGTTAAACTATGAATAGTTTTGTATAAATTAGCCAGTATTATTATTCTGCTCTAGAAGATAGTTTAGGTGCACTTTTAATATAAAATTAGTTTTAGAGCAAAGAGAAACTTGTGCAGAATAAGACTGGGAAACTCAGTGAAACCTCTTTAAAATGAAGAAAAATTCTTCATTGTATAAAATGTACAAAGCTGCTATCCCGTTTTCTATTTGAGCTGTCTTTTCAGGTTTACAGTGTGGAAAAAAGTATTTAGTCAGCCACCAATTGTGCAAGATCTCTCACTTAAGATGAGGCCTGCAATTTTTATCATAGGTACACCTCAACTATGAGAGACAAAATCAGGGGAAACAATCCAGAAAATCACATTGTCTGATTTTTAAATAATTTATTAGCAAATTATGGTGAAAAATAAGTATTTGGTCTCCTACAAACAAGCAATGTTTCTGGCTCTCACAGACCTCTAACTTCTTCTGTAAGAGGCTCCTCTGTCCTCCACTCGTTAGCTGTATTAATGGCACCTGTTGGAACTCGTTATCAGTATAAAAGACACCTGTCCACAACCTCAAACAGTCACACTCCAAACTCCACCATGGGCAAAACCAAAGAGCTGTCAAAGGACATCAGAAACTAAATTGTAGACCTGCACCAGGCTGGGAAGACTGAACCTGCAATAGGTAAGCAGCTTGTTGGTGTGAAGAAACCAAATTTGGGAGCAATTATTAGAAAGTGGAAGACATACAAGACCACTGATAATCTTCCTCGATCAGGGGCTCCACACAAGGTCTCACCCCGTGGGGTCAGAATGATCACAAGAATGGTGAGCAGAAATCCCAGAACTACACGGGGGGACCTAGTGAATGACCTGCAGAGAGCTGGGACCAAAGTTACAAAGGCTACCATCAGTAACACACTACGCAACCAGGGACTCAAATCCTGCAGTGCCAGACGTGTCCCCCTGCTTAAGCCAGTACATGTGTCTGAAGTTTGCTAGAGAGCATTTGGATGATCCAGAAGAGGATTGGGAGAATGTCACATGGTCAGATAAAACCAAAATAGGACTGTTTGGTAAAAACGTGTCGTGTTTGGAGGAGAAAGAATGCCGAATTGCATCCAAAGAACACCATACCTACTGTAAAGCATGAGGGTGGAAACATGCTTTGGGGCTGTTTTTCTGCAAAGAGATCAGGACAACTGATCCGTGTAAAGAAAAGAATGACTGGGGCTAGTGTTGTCAAAAGAACCGGGTCTTCGGTACTAACCCGGTACTACAAAAATGTAAACGTCACGGTTCCAAGATTTGTAGGTACCGGTAGTACCGAGGACCCGTCTAAAAACCGGATCCTTGATGCGCATGATTCGCGCATTCACTGGGCGCGTGCAGTCGCTTCTAAAGCAACACCGCAGAACGCAGAGTGACGGCGAGCGGTGGACCAGCTGATGTGATAAATAAAGTTCATTCACGTAGACCCCCGCCCCGCTGTCACTGAGAACCCCCACCCCGACGGAGACCCCCCCGCCCCGCTGTCACGGAGACCGACAGGAGAGACGCTTCGCTCCAGCAGCACCTCCCGTTCTCCTGCTTTCTTCTATTTTAAATTCCAAAACTTGACAGGATGTCCCACAGACCCCTGAATCCCTCTGTCAGCGCTTGTCATCAGGAACGTCCTGACACGACGCTCACCTCCGCTGATCAGTGACGTAGGAGGCGGATTTAATGCGACATGACCGTTCAGACTAGTCGTTTTCAAAAACTTCGCATATGTGTCAGAATCAGTACTACATAGAGTGCGGTGTGAATTCACCATCGTCTTTATTAACTATTTAACTCTCCTATACGTTTAGTTAGGGTAACAAACAAACAGGATGACATAAAGGCGTTGACTGCTCTCAGACCGGAGTTTTTCCTTTTTTAATGATTGTAATGTGTATCCAAAAGATGAACAACAATGTATGGCTCAGTCAGTGTTTATGTCCTGAAAATCAGTTTGTCAAAAAAGCTGTTCTAACTAGAGGTTCTAGTCTGGATAACTAGCAGGTTTACAAAAATATATGAACAAAAACACATTTTGATTAAATAAAAGTGCATTAAAAACATGTTATGATAGTAGTACAACAGTAATTCAGTTCATTATTCTAATATACAGCACTGATTCATAAAAGATGTCATCTCAAAGCACTTTACAGGAAAATTAATGTTTTTATTGGTAAATTTAGTCTAAATTAAATTTTTGTTTGGTACCGAAATTGGTACCGAGAACCGTGGATTTTCACTGGTACCGGTACCGAATACTGAAATTCTGGTACCGTGACAACACTAACTGGGGCCATGAATCGTCAGATTTTGAGTGAACATTGAAGATGAAACGTGGCTGGGTCTTTCAGCATGATAATGATCCCAAACACACCGCCCGAGTAACGAAGGAGTGGCTTCGTCAGAAGCATTTCAAGGTCCTGGAGTGGCCTAGCCAGTCTCCAGATCTTAACCCCATAGAAAATCTTTGGAGGGAGTTTAAAGTCTGTGTTGCCCAGCGACAGCCCCAAAACATCACTGCTCTAGAGGAGATCTGCATGGAGGAATGGGCCAAAATACCAGCACCAGTGTGTGAAAACCTTGTGAAGACTTACAAAAAATATTTGACCTCTGTCATTGCCAACAAAGCATATGTTTATTGACCAAAAACTTATTTTCCACCATAATTTGCAAATAAATTCTTTAAAAATCCGACAATTTGATTTTTCTGGATTTATTTTCTCATTTTTTCTCTCATAGCTGAGGTATACCTATGATGAAAATTACAGGCCTCTCCTGTTTTTTTTGCCCCACTGTGTGTATCCCAGTAAGACAAAAGCACAAATTCAGTTAATCAAGAAACGACACTGCTTAAATGAGAAAATCACATTGGTATTATGTAAACTGTATCTTGTGCTGCAGCATTATAACTCATCTATGTCCATGGCTTGTTTTTGTATCCATTCTGACAAAGCACTCTTGTGTATCAAACCTTTTAGTAGTTTGAGTAATTCCATTATTTTAAAACTGCATTTTAGTTTTAATGCTTGTGAATAAAATACTAAAAAGCTGTTCAGTCACCTAGTTTCTGCCTTTATTTAAGGAAGACGTTTAATTTTTAACTTAACTATAGTTTTAAATAAACCACTCAGTGTAATGGTTATGCTTTTACTGTGATAAACAGGTGTTATTTATTACATTTTTGATTAATAATGATAATATAGCACAAAACCAAAGCTGCTCAGAGACCAAAAACACATGCACTTTCTACATCACAGGTGTTTCTGAAGTAGTGGATGAAGAACTTGATGACACGTGGTCAGAAATCTGCATTATCTGTAGTCTGGAGGGAATTTCTGCAGCTATGATTCCTTCATTAAAGGTTAAATATTTCAAAAAGGGCTTAAAAGGATTGGAGGTTGCCAGTATACCTGCAGCAATAAAATAATTAACATTAACACAAGGATCAAGCAGTATTTTCAGATCCTGTTTTTATGTGTTGAATTACTTCATTTCCATTCAGATCGCTGTCCAAAATGGTTTTGAAATCTGATTCAGAGGGATCCAGATGTTTTAGCCCTCTGGTTTGTTGGTCTGTATGTGCAGGTTGTACAGACTTTGGAGGACCACCACCAGGAAGTGCTGTCTCTCTACAGGGACTATGGATTCTCTGGTCTGATTGCTCAGGACTCCGAGTTCGCCCTCTGCAATGTGCCCGCCTACTTTTCTTCGCACGCGCTCAAACTGAGCTGGAACGGCAAGAACCTGACCACACATCAGTATTTGCTGTCTGAGGCTGCCAGGCAGCTCGGGCTCAAAACACAGCACCTGCCACTTTTCGCTGCTCTGCTGGGTGAGGAGCAGCACACACACACACTCTTACACACACACACACACACACACATCAGCTTACACCTGTGGTTCCCCCAACTCTTCAGCCTCTGATCCAAAAATCTCAGTGATTCTGAATAAATAATAAAAACACAAACAGCTCCTACTTGTATTTGTTTATATATACTGAGCATATTTTAACTTTAGCTTTTATGTTGAAGTTAAAAAAAATTCTATTAGGAATTATTTTCCTGTTTTATTTGATTTGAGAGTCATATGACTTGTTTTGGGCCGTGACCCAGTGGTCCTGACTTGAGGAACCACTGGCTGCAGTCACACGTGCCTCTTATTGCTGTAACCTCTGTGCTTTGGCTGCTCTTCATGGTCACTGGCATGGCAGCTATTTGAAGGAGTTTGTTCCTTTCAGGAAATCATATTCTGCCTGATGAGGACCTGGCTGCCTTCCACTGGAGTCTGCTGGGACCAGAACACCCACTTGCTTCTCTCAAGGTATTAAAGGCATGGAGATCCTGTTGCGTCCAGAGTCAGAGTTTGCGTTTCTCATCAAGTTTTTCTTTATAAATCACAAAGTTTGCGTAGAAAACGCTTTAGTGACATTTCAGACCCTGTTTTGTGCCTAAGCAAGCTTTATAAATGAGGCTCCTGGAGCTGATGGTGTACAGGTCTGTTATGTTGAGAAGACTTTGCTGAATTTAATTTTCTTCTTTTCGGTTAAACAGTAACTCACAAAAGTTTCAGCATGTTTGACTTGTGATTCATTCTGCTGAGCGTCCAGCTGCTGCTCAGCAGTTCTACATACAAACGCTCTCTGTAACCTTTTCAGACGTTTACAGGCTGAACTGTAAATCTGTCAGGTGATATTTTGGGAAGTGGATTCCACCTCTGAGTTTTATCAGATTCAGCAGGATCTTGATGTAGAAAGAAAACTGGGTAAAGTAACGTTTGTGACCCAAACATTAATCTCTTTTAATTGTTTTCATCTCTTTCACTCTAAATTTAAAACATCAAACAAATATATTAATTTTATGTTAAATATAATGTACGAGTAATAGCTTCTGTAGATGAGAGGGAACTGCTCTGCTTTTTCAGGTGCGAGCCCATCAGCTGGTGCTCCCGCCCTGTGAGGTGGTGATCAAAGCTGTCTCAGAGTATGTCTCCTCCATCAAAGACCTGGGGAACCTCGACGCCATCGCCAGAGACGTCTTCAAACAATCACAGGTTAGCTGGAGAACACGGAACCTCTTCACTAACACGTATGACCAAGTTTAGTTACACATCCTGCATGAAAGGAATTCTCTAAACACAGCTGATATCTGATCAGCTCACAGACGTCACTACTGTGATCGAAGGCCTGAGTCAGCACATGTGCTCCTTCACACTCCAGCGGCAGAGCGTAGTTTTGAGGTTTGTGTAAAATCTCATGATTAGCAGGATTATTTTGTCACAGCTGAATTATGTAATATTTTATGTTGATCACATATTTTGGCCTAAGTGTTTAAAAGTCAGCTCAGTGACATTCGTAGATAAAAGGGGTTTTTCCAGTGTGGTGTTTTTCTGCAGCATTACGCAGGAATATCTCTAATGAAGCTCAGTGTTTGATGTGTCGTCCCACCTAATAATAATTAGCTTTGAATGTAAACAGCAGCAAAATCTCTTTAAGCAGAAACATTACATTATTTGTTCAAAGAATTGAATAAAAACCACAGAATAGCATCAATATTAAGTCCAGTTGTGCTTTTCCAATAGGATACAGCGCTGTGAAAAAGAAGATTTCTGATGTTTTTGCTATTTTGTGTCACTTAAATGTTTCAGATCAGGAGACAACTTTCAATATCAAGTCAAATATTAATTTCTGTTTTACACCTCAGCTCTGCGTGCTTTAAAAAAACAAGACCAAATATAAAAATGCATAAAAATAAAGTAGTAGTAGCTTTACGGGACAAACGTCTTCCATAAAGTTTTGCTTTTGTCTCGTCAGTTCAAACATTTACCCAGAAAGCTTTGGGATCATTTACCTTTTATTTATGAATTCATGACCCCCTAGCTTCATCTGAACCAAGTGAGGCCTGAAGGGCGTGTTGCTTTTTGAGGTCTTTTAGCCTGCTTTATGTCGTCAGACGTGATTTCTTAATTCTATGGGTCTGGTTGTGGCTGGAGAAACTGAAAACAGCTTTAACAATAATGTGGTTAATCAGTTAATTCACATGGAACCAGGTTGGTTTGAAAAGCTTTGTTTCCTTAACAAATGAAATCATCTGCTAACTTAATTTTGTATTTACTCAGATTTTCATTGTCGGATGTTGAAATTTGTTTTCTGATCACAAACATATAAGTGACAATAAAGCAAAAGCTGAAGAAATCATTAGGAAGGAAATGACCTATTTCACAGGATTTTTAATTGACTATTTAATATTAGTGTGAGGACATTAAAGGCAGCCTATGAGTCTTATCTAAAGACGCTCATTTCCACATAATCATCACACTCTGTAATTATTTCCAGGTCTCACATGTCATTTTACACAACTTTGATTCCCTCACAAATGTATGGAAACATGAACTAGTTTCTTAGTTATTAAATTTGTGTATAAAACCAGACCAGGGATCTTTTGATCCATCATGCTGTCTGATAATAGGAGGATCTTTGACACATGCGCGAGTGGTCGGGTGGCAAAACAAAAACAGAATATTGCCTGCTGTCAAGACGCGACGACTTTCAAGAGAGTTTGTGGGCGAAATCCCCAATATATAAACACTTTAACATCTGAAGACAGAAGGAGGTTTAGAGAAAAGCTTAAAATCTGTATTGACAACATTTAAGTTATTCAAAGCCTGTACGAGCTCTGGGATGATGAAAAACGGTCTGATTTGCTGGTGTTTTGGCCACAAATCTTCTAGGTGGACATTTATTCCTATTTAATGGAAAGCTCACGGCCCTTCACTTATGAAAAATCAAAAGGCTTTAAAACATCTGGAGTCCTACGATTATTTCTCTTCCGCAAAACAGAAAGTCGTGCTAAAAGTCAGACCTGGCTAGCAGAGTCTCATTGCCAAAGAAAACAGTGAAAGCCTCTCTACTACTGCAAAGTCTTCATTGATCAGTGTCCTCCTTATTTATTTATTTCAGAAATGCTCGCGGTTTCAGGACACCTCAATCAGAACGCGAAAACAATATGACTTAGTAGATTTTAAAATACGCAAACTTGAATGTTTATTAAAGCATCTTTTCTAAATAATGAGTCACAAGGACTTACAATGAACAAAATGAGCCTCACAAATTGTCCGTTGCTGCAGGACTCGAGGCTTTCCTTGGAGAGCCCAGGTCACCCGCACCATCTCTTTTGTATTTTGCGGTCCTTTACGGAGGGATATCAAGAAAACCTTTAATCAAGCCTCCAATAGGTCGTACAATCGACCACACAGTAAAAGTGAACGTCTGCTTTGCTAAATCCTCCTCCAAACGTGCAAAACAATTGATTTATAGGCAAAATACGCTGTTTTTTGCCACCAAATCTTGTGATGCAATGAAAGAATCATAAACATTGACATCACAAAAGATCCTCTTCTGGAATTAAAATATATTAAAGTTGTGTTGAAATAAAATTCAGCTGTATGAGGCACTAAGACCAGACTGAAACAGACCCAACCTGACAGTAGTCAGGTTACAGACGCTTAGTTTTATGGCAATGTCAGTACTATAATAGTAGTATAAGTGTTACAGTAGTATTAAGGGTGGCTGTTGTAGAAAAAATACAGTGTGCACATGTCTAGGAAACTATGAAATATTGTAATCAAGTATTATGCTGAATAATCCATTGATTCATCAAGTACTCAGAAGTTAACAACGCTGTTTACATGTACATACACCGGACTGTAGACTAACTGGTTGCACCGGTACGCCTAAATTTTCTCCTTAGGTGCACTGGCACAAAAGTTATGTGCACCCAAATTTTTGACCGCATTGCATTTAACATCACAGTTTTACAGGTTCATTGTGTTTATAATCTCTGTCCATATAGGCAATATTAGAAATGATTAACAATCTAGTAAACAAAGTTTTTTTATTGAATCAACTGTATGAAACATAAGGTGCGTTTCCTTTATCGGAACTTCGGGATAAATTTACAGGAAGTTCCCGATATGCGCTTGTCTCCACTTGACCGGGCGGGCCGAACGTCCGTTTTCCGGGCTGTTTTCAGGAAACTTCTGAATACCTGATCAGGAGTAGGTACTCGGAACGGCCCAATAAAAGACCCGGTGAAGACGCTGGGCGGGAACGCTGCCGATTGGTTGTAACTAAGGTTGCACCGATTGCAGTTTTTGGCTGATCACCGATCTTGAGAAAAACCTTACTTGCTGATACCGATTTTTGCCGATTCCAATTTTATCTTAACTAAAAGCAGATTACGTCAATGTTTCAATTTCTTTTTATTGAGAAAAAAATATGAATACTCATGAAACAATACCAGTTTCAACTGGACATGAGGTAATGTTCTCAGATATATATGAACATATTTAGCATTGCTGTTTGAACTACAAAGTCACATTTGTTCCTTTAGACTTTCGTTTTTCTAATTTTGAAAACAAAACTTTTGTAACTGTTTTGACACACTTGTCCAAAAAAATTATTCTATAGCAATGATTTGTTTTAACATTAACTAGGGGTGCACCGATTGCAGTTTTTGGCTGATCACCGATCTTGAGAAAAACCTGAGATCAAGGCTGATAAATCGGTTGGCCGATCGATCGGTGCACCCCTAGTTGTAACTCAGTTGGAAATGTCAACTCAGGAGGAAATAGGAAATGCATATATGTGGCGGGAACCGTTATTTAGGAAAAAACGAGTTGTTAGAGAGACGAGTGATGGAAGCCATCGCTTCATATAATAACATAGCAAACATAAACGTGCCGACTATTGCTCCTTCCTCCATTGTGTCGATCTTTGTTTGCTTCTTTTCACGCGTTTTGTGCTGATCGATAACGTAACTCACTGCGCAGCGATCCCAATGTGCTGACGTTTCATCAAATTCCTTACAGGGCCAAATATATATGGAGACAGGACAGCTTAAGAGGACCGGGGCTTTGGATCTCCCGGTTAATTTCACGCTCGCAGTTTTACCCTGAAGTTCGGACAAAGGAAATGCACCTATAGTAAAAAAAAGTGTTTAAAGTGCTTCAATGAACTGAAATGTAAAATTAAACATCAAGATAAATTAAATAAACAAAAAAAATAAGTGCAAATGTTTTAAGGGCTGAATATCTCATGAACATTTTAAATTGAACATTTCATGTCTTATGTGTCGATCGTATGATAATAAGCTAGTAGTCTTTATCCTTGTTTACATGTGCATTAGAAAACCGTCTCAAATGAAGTTCGTTCCACTCCGGTACAGTAGGTGGCGACATGCTCCCTTTCATGTTGGGTATTGTTCCGGTTAGCTTGTAGCAACACAAATAGTAAACAAACGCTGGCAGGAGTGAAGCAGATGGAGTTGAAACAGGATATGCACAATGGATGAAGGAATGAACAACAATTGGCGGTGATATTATCAGATGAGTGCTACTCCGGCCGCGGCACTTCCAGAACGCGAGCGTCCACTCGTTTCGTTCGGCTGACCCGTTTAATTACATGCAGAATGAATTCAGATAACTACCACACTATCTGGGTGCTTCAGCCAGATTAGAAGCAGTTCACCTTAGCCAGAGTAACGCATTTACATGCATTTAAAAAAAACAACGTGAGTCTTTTGAGTGTAACACTTTGGTTTTCTGATGCGCATGTAAATGCACTTATTGTCGGAGACTTTTTTTTAACTCAAGTGACTAGTCGCACGGGTGTGACTCAAGAAGTCGCACCATTGAGAAAAAAGGTCACATTTGCATCCAAACTGGTCGCAGTCTAGAGCCCTGATACATCAGGGCGCCGCTTCAGATCAGTTCAGTTTATTATTCATTTATTAAAACCTATTTGAGAAATTTATCTTCATCTTGGAAGTCATCAGTCACCGGATCCCAAGCAGATCTGTCCTGCAATTAGACTTCAGGATGTTTGTGACTCAACTGCGAGTCATTCATTCATTCCATCGATCAAATGGGTGAATTCTGAACTCTGTGTTTGACTGGCCTGAGAACAGCAGCTTGTTCTTTAGTAATCCGGATCTCTCTCTGTTCTTATGGAATGTTTCTTTGGCTCAGTCTGAATCATTCTGAAAGCAGGTGAGTCACAGCTGAGATGATGAGTCTTTGTGCTGACTGTTAACCCTTCTTTATCCTTACTGGTCAGGCTGCAGCACAGGTCTTCATTGTCCAATAATTCACCATCCTTTCAGTGAAACTAACTTATTTCATCTGAAGCAGACACATTTTTACCAGAGCAAGTCAGGTAGGACTGAAAGAGTATTCAAATTAGCTGAATAATTCACTTACAAGAAATCCTGGAGGGAAAACTAATATAATGAAGGCTTCTTTTAAACGTGGTGACTGCACGCTGCTCAAACGTTTCATGACGATTACCAAATATCAACACTCTTAGGTGTATCTTATAAAGTTGTATTTCCTGCAGACGCAACAGCGGTGTAGGACCAACAGTGTTCACAGAGCTTCAGATATTCATGTCCAGACCTGTTATGATAGAAATGTTTTTTCAAACAGGATCAGCTTTGACATTAGGTCCATTTTACTTGTTTTTAAACAATTGTGAGTTGTTGTGCATTTCCAGCATAAACAACTTTAAATTTCTCAGTTAAGGAGCATCATTTTCATCCTAAAAAATCAGATATTTTTGCTTTTCAGTTGGATGATGCAAAGTTTGCAGACAACTACTGTTCACTGGTGAGAGTGTGCTCACCTGAGTGTGCACGTGGCCCGTGTCTGGTTTGTGCACTTTCAAGTAGAGAATAAATAAAAAACCTGCCATGCTTGGACAAAATGATGTACAGCGGTGTAAATCAGATGAAAACATTGAGCTTTTTAGTTGGTTTAATAAAAGGATCAGGTATAGATATCTGTTGTGATCTAGAAAATGAGCATAAACAACAATAACTTGACCTTCATACGGTGGGCAGGTGGAAGCACTGGCTGAGAATACCATCTTACATCATTCATTAACAGAATTCACTCAACAGAAAAACGTAGCGGGATCAGAATTATTCACATGTAATCATTGGAGCCACAGCAACACATCATTTAAACAATGCAGAATTATTCACAGTGGTAGTAAAGTAGGTGGTGCTACTTCAATCAATCAATCAAATTTTATTTGTAGAGCACTTTTCATGATAAAATCAGCATAAAGTGCTTTACATAAAAAAACAATGGGTTAAAAACACAGCTTTCACACATCAAAATTACACAACCAGTTCAAACATTTTGCACACACCATAACCCTCACCCCCTTCACTGCACACCAGACAGCACAATCAAGTTTTTCAAGGGGAATATATATATATATATATACAAAAACTTGATAGGGAAAGAAAAATAAATAAATAAAAGAAAAATCTGGACACTGAAGTTAAAAACACATCAAATAAAAATGAGCTAAAAATTGTTAAAATATATCAATGAAAAGCCAAGGTAAAAAGGTAGGTCTTGAGCCTTTTTTAAAAAACATCAATACTTTCAGCAGCCCTGAGGTTCTCCGGCAGACTGTTCCACAGACGAGGGCCGTAGTATGAAAATGATTCTTCGCTGAAGGTTTTGGTTCTAACTTTTGGTATGACTAAAAGGCCAGTACCGGAGGACCTCAGGGACCGCGGGGGCTCATAATTTAAAAGAAGGTCGACTAAATATGACGGTCCAAGACCATGGAGACACTTATAAACTAATAAAATAACCTTAAAATCGATCCTAAAATGTACAGGAAGCCAATGCAGCAATTTTAAAACTGTGTAACATGTTCCTGCCCTCTGGTCAGCACACGTGCGGCTCAATTAGCATTTCGCCGGCCCCGCCCCCAGAACGGCTATTGTCCAATCACACATCATAGCAACCGTTACTATCCGACAACTCCAAACAAAATGATGAAGCTAAGCCTAATTTACTACTAAGCATTAGCCTCGATAGTAGTCGTGTCTCCTTCGTTTCCCTTCAGAACCTCCTCATCGAGCTCAACCAGCAACAGCCAAGCATGAGTGCTCCCCCCGCCGCGGCTGGGCGGAGGTCTGCCTCCCAGACTATCCAAGACCCTTTATTAGACACACAGTGCTTGCAAATCAGCGTAATATTACCTCAACTGTGTGTCTTATAAACACACATTAAGCCTTGGCGCAACAGCGGGTGGTGTCATGATCACGTGATGAATTAATGCCGAGTTCCGGCCGGGAACTAAAAATGAAAGTAAACACGGGCATAAAAAGTTACATTTTATAAACAGACTCAGCTGAGATGATGAACTGAAGCGATGCAGAGCGCTGGGAGCTTTTCTCCGTTAGAGCTGCCTGCAGCTCAGATCATCTGACAGCTGACAGCTCACAGGGACACCGCATCGCCGCCACCGCTCCTCGGATCCACGCGTCCCCGGACGCCGGACCTTCTCCCAAACTCCAAACTCCTTGTTCCCTTCTACGCTTCGCTCAGCAGAGCCGACACTAATATATCCCTCCACTGCATAACTGTAACCCTTTTGCCTCGATCTGGGTGATATTGAGGAGAAATTGCTCCAAAAAATGTCGCTGACACGCATCTGTCTACTTCTTTCCATCGCAGAAATCTGCGGAGCTGCAGTATTTGATCCACTTATTGTCGGAGTTGGCAACAGTAACTAAGGGGGGCGGGGCTCGGCAAAAGGTCAATTCTGGAGTAATTGTAAGCTGCAAATACTCTTCTTGGGTAGACCAGAGAGCAGGGCATTACAATAATCTAATCTACTTGAAATAAAAGCATGTATTAACAACTCTGTGCTGGCAAGAGATAGAAATGGGCAGACTCTGGCTATGTTTTGAAGGTGATAAAATCCTGTTTTGGTTGTATTTTTTATATGTGGAATAAAATTGAGCTCATAGTCGAGAAGGACGCCCAGATTTCTCACACAGTGAGTCGGTTTGAAATTGTGTAGTTCTGCTAAAATGATCTCTCGCTTGTCTGCAGGACCGATGATTAAAACGTCTGTTTTGTCTGGGTTGAGCCGTAAAAAGTTTTCGGCCATCCATGACTTTATAAGTAAACTTACCGGTTTGACATCATCAGGGGACACTGCAATGTAAAGCTGTGTGTCATCAGCATAGCTGTGAAAATCAATGCCATGTCTCCTGATGATGTCTCCAAGTCGCAGCATGTACAGATTAAAGTACCTGAGAGACCCACCAGACTTCTAAGTTTGTGCAATAAAATGTGGTGGTCTACTGTGTCAAAAGCTGCACTTAGATCCAGAAGCACCAGAACTGAAAGTTTCCGTGAGTCTAAGTTGCACCTGAGGTCATTAACAATCTTTAAAAGAGCCGTCTCAGTACTGTGGTTTGTACTTAAATATAGTAATGTTATTTAGTCAAAGCAGTCGGGGACACATGATAAAAGACACAAGTGATTAAACAGTTAAAACAGTAAAGTGTACAAGGCTAGTGCTTATGATGCTAATGTATCACCACAGCCAGCTATTAACATAAATGTGGTTTAAACCACCAACAAAGCTAGTGGTAGTCACATAAACACATCTTTAGCTTAACTGACTTTGATTTAGGACTATCAGCACGGATCAGGCTGGTAGTGTGTGTCACATCTAAATCAGGCCCTGTAGAAACAAACCTTAAACATCCTGTACTCAGCCTTACAGATCCTTTAAGATCACCCACATCTCTGCATAGTAGTAGTTATAGCAGATCTGTAAGTACCTCCCTGATGGAGATGGGTAAATCTTGTCATGGGATCTGTTGGCACCAGGAAAAAAACCCAACAAACTCAAAGTATGAGAAGTAGGCCAGGCTGGAACCCGAGTTCATCCTGAGATTTTAACAGATGTGATCATGCTCTGCTTCCTTTGCAGTCACGTATGGAGGACAAGGTGGAGCGATTCAAAAAAGCTGTGGAGTACTTCTCAGCTGCCTCCAAACCACGCTCACCTAACATGGGGCCTTCCGCTTTCATCTGTGAGTAATAAACTCACAGATTTATTATGTAATCCGTATTTTTATGCATGCTAGAGTTTTTTTTTTTTTTTTTTTACAAAACCAGCTGACTAGAAACACATTTTCTTCTTTTTGTTTTTCTGTGCTCAGTACCTGGGATTGGACCCACTCCTTTTGTGGGACCACCTGGCCACATGGGACCGATTCCAATTGGAAAGAATCAGGTAGATCTTTACCTTCACCTTGTGGTTTTAGCTCTAGTGACATCGGATGTAGCTGTGAGCAATTGAAGGAATGCTTTTTGAAATCAGTTTTCTGTGTGCTGATTTAAAGAAATGTTCTTAAACTCTCCCTTGTTCTCCTCGTCCAATTCCAGTTTCCTCTCCCCCCGGGTCCAGGGTTAAAGCCACCTTTTCAAAATGCTCCATTTGGACCTGGCTCCACCCCGCTGTTCCACACCCCACAGCAGCCACCACAGGACTGCAATGACTCTCTGGCAGCCAAGATGGGCTTCTCTGATTGGTCAGCTCCGTACGACTCAACACAAGGAGGGAGTCGATTACCCAATCATCACACCAGCACTCAGTCTGGTCCCTCTCCGTCTCCCTCTTCATCATCAGATGGAGATGAACCAAATGACAACAACGCAAAGTAAAGTAGCAGTTATACATTTCCTCTGTTTATCAAGTTATAGGGCCTGATTTTAGAGTTTACAACGCTGGTGTTTTTAAAATAAATGTCTGAATGACATCAATGAAGAAGCTTTTTAATGAATCGTTTGACAGTTTGACAGTTTATTTCCACTTGGCAAATGTCATTCATCACTAATTCTCAATACAATAATCAACACAATTCTTCCAAGTGAAAAAAGGGGAGGAAGAAGAAAAATCTTATATAACCTACCCCTTCTACTGAATACAGAACAATTTACAAAATGGCCTTAAATACAACCAAGCATACATCTTTCTTTTCTGTGCACCCAATATCACAATTAAATCATATCAATATCCACCGTCATCAACTTATCAAATAATAGGATTTTATCGTTTTGTCTTTATAAACTTTCTTAAATTGATCAGTAGTTGAACATTTTTTCAAGTCTTCATCCAAGTTATTCCATAATTTTACTCCATATACTGAAATACACATTTGTTTTAATGTTGTTCGTACAAATATTCTCTTAAACTCAGACTTCTTTCTATGTTTTCCATCACTTGGAATCAAAACAAAAAACTTCTGTAAGTTCATTGGAAGTAACATCTTTTTTGCCTTTAACATAATTAGTAGAGTTTTTAAATTGACCAAATCCCTGAATTTCATAATTTTTGATTGAATAAACAATCTGTTAGTATGTTCTCTCACACCTTCTTTATGTATAATTCTCACAGCTTTCTTCTGTAACAAAAACAAAGGATTAGTATTTGTTTTATATGTATTGCCCCAAACCTCTATACAATAAGTCAAATATGGAACAATTAGTGAATAATATAATATATAAAGTGTTGATGTTTCTAAAACACTTTTTACCTTATTTAAAAGTCCAATACTTTTGCAGAGTTTTTGTTTTATATATTTTATGTGAGATTTCCAATTAAGTTTATGATCCAAAACAACTCCTAAAAATCTTACTTCGTTCACTCTTTCAACTAAAGTACCATCTATGGACAATGTAATAGAATCATCAGTCTTTCTGTTGCCAAAAATCATGAATTTTGTTTTATTCCAATTTATAAATAACTTGTTGTCATTGAACCACTTTTTAAGTTTAGACATCTCACATCCCATTTTTTCCAAAATGATTTTTAAATCATTCCCAGAACAAAATATATTTGTATCATCAGCAAACAATATGAACTGTAATATTTTAGAGGCATCACAAATATCCTTAATATACAAATTAAAAAGCTTAGGACCCAACACTGAACCCTGTGGGACTCCGTATGTAATCAGTTGAGAGTCTGAAATCTCATGATCTAACTGTACAAATTGATTTCTTTTAGTCAAATAACTGCTTAACCAATCATGAGCTATCCCTCTTATCCCATAATCCTTCAACTTAGAGAGTAACAAACTATGGTCTATGGTGTCAAATGCTTTTTTTAAATCAATAAAGAGACCTGCTGTGTATTGATTCCTTTCTATTGCTGTTGTAAGTTCTTCATTTAATTCTAGTAGTGCCATGGATGTAGATTTATTTGATCGGAATCCATACTGATTCTCACTCAACAAATTATTATTCTCAATAAAGCTGTCTAGTTTTTGAACAAACCATTTTTCAAACATCTTAGAAAACTGGGGAAGCACTGAGATTGGTCTGTAATTATCAAAACTATGTCTATCACCATTTTTAAATATCGGTATTACTTTAGCAGTTTTCATTTTTTCTGGAAATATACCACTCTGAACAGACAAATTATAAATATAAGCAAGAGGTTTAACAACATAATCAATTGTTTTCTTTACAATCATCATATCGATCCCATCACAATCAATGGATGTTTTATTTTTACTTTTCTTTACTATCGTCAAGATTTCATTTTCACTTACATCGTGATTTGAGTTTTGTTGCTGTTTAAATAAAACTTGCTTCTGACACCAGTAAACCTGGGGAGGTGGGGTCCGAGGCCTGGAGCTGATGGGCAGTGACCTGGCCACCACTGATGATGACTCAATATTAACTTTACAGAACATGTTTTACCTTGAATTTCATTACGTTGAAGCAGATTTAGTTTATTTAGTGGTTCATCTGGACTTCCTTCTGCTACAGTAACGCTTACACCCCCACGCTCCTCTCACAGCCATTTGACAGACAAATCCTCTCGGTGGGAGGATCCTACTGGAAGAGGGGGTCCAACCTCTGGAGACGGTTCCCAAGGCAACGGGAGTGGGTCAAACATTCCGTCACTGTTGTCGATGGCGACACGGAGTCACATGGACATAACCACACCCCCACTGCCTCAGGTAAGATTGAGGAGATGGTTTGAGTTTTTATTTTTATTTTGGACCAATGTGTGTTCACGTGGTGCCGTGTGACCCGGTCAGGTTTGGTCCAGTCCACCTGTCTGGGTTCTGTGAACTCCACACATAAACACTTTGCTTGCTGGAAATGGATGAGGTGTATTGAAATGATCAGGGTGTGGTACATTATGTTTGTTGTGGTTTAAACTATACATTTATTTACAAGTTAATAAAACAAGCAAACTTTATATAAACCTAGCAAAAACATAAGGTAGAACAAAATTCACCCCAATTCAGCCAGCTGCCAGTGCCTGGTGTATTTGTCCAGTAGCTTAACTTGCCAGATTACATGTTGATGAATTCTCATTTTTCTTAACCTGTAAACTTTTCTGTTTTTTCTTTATTGATTTTCATTGATCTTTCCTCAGTAAGTCTGCTTGTTTTTCTCCAGGTCAGTGCCGAGGTTCTTCGTGTAGCTGAACACAGACACAGGAGAGGACTGATGTATCCCCAGATTTACCACATTTTGACCAAGGTAAAGAGTTTTTATTAGTTGTGTTTATAAATTTGTGTTTAACCATACTGGTCCTAAACCTGGATCAATACAAGAGCATTTTCTGTAAATGTAATACTCGAGTTATCAGCAGTAACACTTTGCTGCTTTAGTGAATTTACAGAACAGGTTTTAAACACAAACACCTGTCGGAATCGGAAACCTGCATTGCCAGAGGACACAAGAGAGCGCTAAACACCAGTCCTCTAGTAGTGTTAAAAGTGACAGTTTCAGAACTCGTCTGCGGAATGGTAAATAGCTTGGCGAAATTCTCTGCTTGGTGGAAACTGATCCCCAGATTTGGCTGTTTGGACGCCGCCTTGACACCGCAAAAGGACAGAAGGCAGAGAACAAAGAATCCTTGGCCTGTTCCAAAACAAAAGCTGTTATCTGAATTTGACTGAAGAATTTTAAACTCCCCTGGAGATGGATACAGACAGTTGCTCCCGCCCCCCGTTCCTCACATGGGCCTGTGAACTCCTTGGATCAGTTTGTTCGGGGCTTGTATCACTACATCCTAGATGAGAGACACTATGACTGAACTGGGAGAGAGGTCACGGACTCACTTATTACTAACACAACACGCATGCACAAACACACATTTCATACACGCACACACCCTCCCATGGTTCAGTGTTCTCACCCCCTGACTCTCACTCCCACTCCTGGGCAGCAGAGGCTGAAGGCCAGGCTGGTGTAGCTGTGGATTCACTCGGTTGCATGGGAGATCCCCGCCCCTCCCACCCACTGCACGTTTGATTATGTTGTGATTGTCTGAATATGTGCTTTTATCTTTGAGGTGTGTTTCCTGCATCCCAGTTTTGCCCTCTGTTGGGGGGAGGGCTGTTTTTCTCCCTCATTCCTTCCCTCCCCATTGTTCCCCCTTTCTTTTTATCTACATATGGGAGCGCCATGAAGTGGCTGCATGGCCAGAGTCAGCCTGGTCCTGTTGATGTGTTTCATGTCTGTTCTTGGAAAGGTTGTACTGGAACAAAAGTTTTCTTCTACTGGGACGCTGGATCAATGACAAAGTGATTCTGATTCAGAATGTGACAAGCTCCACAGTTCAGATCAGGCCAGGCAGGAAGTCAAACACAAAAGCAGAGTAAAACCTGTGACGCCTCCGTAACCGAGGTAAACGGAACAGAAAATAGACCACAGACCTTTTTAGATACAAGCTACCATCTTTCGTCTTGCTTGTTATTGTGTGAACTTCTGAAATCACGTGTGATCCCCGGTAGGAAGAGAGTTCACGGATAAAATGCGGCTGTTACATTGTGCGCTGCTAACACATCCAGTGGAAAACTGGAGTTTGACCGTCTGAAAATAACTTAGTTGGCCTCCAAATAACCAACCTTAAGCCGGGCGTACACTGTGCGACTTTTTCACTCGTAGCGTTCAGCTTCAGCTCAAACTGTACGAGTTCCTCGCAGAGCAAATCTCACGAGTCATGTGCTCACACTGTACGACCCAGTTCTCGGATGCGACCTGACTGCTCACACTGTACGTCTGGCATGAACTCGTCGCAGCTAAAAAAAAGTATATATGACGCAACACGTTGGTCTGAGTACGGGAGGACGAGGACGGCATTTGGAATAGAAGCGTACTCTGTTGCTTCATGGCAAGCGCTGCTTGTTGCTACGGTTAAAAAATCAATCTGACATAAAAATAAAAGTCTGGTTTGTTCCTTAAATAACAAAATAACAACGAAAACATATTATTTGTATTATATTTGATCTGCTTTTGATCAAAATCGATAAATTACCAGCATTTCCCGCTGTTAAATGAAGAAAAAAAGTTTATTTTTCATCAAAACAAAGCAACGCTGCTTTTATTTTGAAAGTGGGTTAGCCTTTTGGTTTGTTTTCGCTTCCACTTCCTTCATTTACGCTACTGCTTCTGTGTTTGCGCATGCGCCGTGTGCGGTTCTGATACTTTTTGGGTCACAGACGCGCGCAGCGCCGCTTCAACAGTGCGATACCCTCACAAGGGACGAGCAAAATATCAAACACGCCAAAAATCCGTCGGAGCTTACGATTGCTGATCGGCAGATAGTCATGTGGTGTTAATCGCCTCTCGTAACCCCCTGTATACTACACGACGCTCAGCGCAAAACTCGCCCCGAGCTCGTAGATTCTCGCACGAGGAGAAAATCGGCTCAAAAAAGTGAAAAAGTCGCACAGTGTACGCCCGGCTTTAGACCATCTGTTTTCATGCTGATTTTTTTCCTCAGTGACAAAGTTTGGGGTTTTTGTGTGTGTCTGTTGCTCATCCTCTGTCCGCCTCGCCCCACAGGGGGAGATGAAGATGCCAGTGTGTATAGAGGATGAGTGTAACTCTGAGCTGCCACCTGCCTCTCTGCTGTTCCGTGCTGCTAGGCAGTATGCGTATGGCGTCCTCTTCAGTCTGGCTGAAACACAACGCCGCCTGGAGAGGCTCGCTCTCCGCAAGAGGACTCCCCTAGAAGGTGGGTTTATCATGACCAGAAGCCCAACCAGACACACGTGGTTCATCTGAACTGGTGGTTAGTACGTTTGTGTTTGACAGATGTGGCATTCACACAGCCGTAACATATTAAAATGGATTCAAACTGCTGAAGGATTTTCAGGTTTATGAAATTTGGACTTTGTTCTGCTCTCTAAACCATCACCATAACAGTAGTTTTAAATGTAGCCTATTATCATTGGACATTGATTAAATTATTTCTTATTACTAGAAGCCAACAACACCCTAACACCCCCCACCGTTCAGCAGCATAAGTGATCCTTCAGACCAAGCCACTGAATCTTAATTATCAGACACACCCAGGGGATCAACACTTTAAAGGAAAAGTTCGCTTTTTTAGACATTAAGTTTTATGTGTTCCTTCACCCACCCAGTGCTCTGTAAACTTTGACCCATTTCACACACACCCCCCTGCTCAGAGATTTTCAGGGGAGAAGTGATTCAGAAAGGTAGTTCTGGCTAGTTTCGGGGGCGCTTTATCTGCGCCGTTTAGCCTCACAAAAGGATTAGCCTCTGAAAGCATGGCTAATTTACATCTCACAAACAAAGAGAAAAAATTTACAACGTCACATTACAACGGGACTAGTTTTTGTCATTCGTATCCCTGCGCCGCTCCCCGCGGATATTAAACAGCGCTTTGTATGTCAGCTGTTTCACTGCCGAATGCCGAAAACATGTCAGACTCCGTCTCATCTGATGACGAATTTCATTTTAACACTATATCAGATGAAGAAGAAACTTATTTTACTACTAGGATATCTTTATGAGCCAGAGTACACGGATGAAGAACTGCATTTGCTACACAAAACACACACATCAACACAGATTGTTGACAAAGCTACTGCAGTCTATGATCAACCATCGGTGTAAAGATGATTGCATAAATAATGCGCTAAAATGCGAAGATGATTGCATGAATACAGCAGACATAGCGGAATAAATAATTTTTTAAAAACAAAACTTACCCAGATTTCTGGTACGGCCGAACTCTTCAAAAACAGTCTTTCACTTTTCCCGAACTTTTTCCTGATGTAATCATCCTCTTTGAAGTGTGCACTGCACAAATGAAAGGTTTTGACTCATTCCAGCCGAGTATCCTTGGAGTAGCCGATTGCTAAAAGCCACTGATGCCTTAGAGAAACGTCCTTAGCAGGAAAAGTGTCAAACCGAAAAGGTGATCCTGTAACATCCTTATTGTTACAACCCGGGAACCTGCAGGTACGCACCATGGCTCGATATATTTAAGAAAAACTACTTTTAAGTGAATTTAGAAGTTGTTGTTTCACTCATACAGCTAGGATTAGCAGCCAGACGCGAGTCATGTGACGCCGTTCTATAGCTGCTGCGGTGAGCGGCGCAGGGATACGAATGACAAAAACTAGTCCCGTTGTAATGTGACGTTGTAAATTTTTTCTCTTTGTTTGTGAGATGCAAATTAGCCATGCTTTCAGAGGCTAATCCTTTTGTGAGGCTAAACGGCGCAGATAAAGCGCCCCCGAAACTAGCCAGAACTACCTTTCTGAATCACTTCTCCCCTGAAAATCTCTGAGCAGGGGGGTGTGTGTGAAATGGGTCAAAGTTTACAGAGCACTGGGTGGGTGAAGGAACACATAAAACTTAATGTCTAAAAAAGCGAACTTTTCCTTTAACTTTTTTAAATGCCCAGAAGATAATCTTTGTTCTTGTGGTCCAGTTCCTCCAGTGATTGTCAAAGAGTGGAGTTGTGGGAAAGCCAAGTCGGCCCTGACTCCAGAGCTGGTGCCGGCCCTGTGTTTCCGAGAGTGGACCTGTCCCAACCTACGACGCCTGTGGTTGGGTCGTGCCAGTGAGGACCGCTCCAGGAGAACCAGAGCCTTCCTGGCGTGCCTCCGTTCTGACTGCCCAGCCCTCCTAAACCCAGCACAAGTCCCACAGCATCTGCTGCTCATGTGCTGTGTGCTCAGGTAGCATCACTCCCATGTTCCACTGATGCCCTGTGGGAATCTGTGTGCTAAGTGAGATTCTGTTCTCCACCCCTCTCAGGTATATGATGCAGTGGCCTGGCGCACGGATCCTCCAGAGACACGAGCTCGATGCCTTCCTGGCCCAAGCTGTTTCCAGCCAGCTCTACGAGCCCGACCAGCTTCAAGAGCTCAAGGTGAGGCGTCGCTCCTCACTCGTCCCTGTGAGACAGACACTGGTGATCTGTCTGCACCAGTCTGAGTTCAGTCATGGGGCTAGAACTTGAGCTGGGCGTCCATCCAGCAGGCTTCTGATACAGCGGGACATTTTTAACATCTTAGTTTCTAATGCGGTCTTACAAAAATGAGATCAATTATAATGTTTTTAAAAGAATTCACTGCCAGCCGTTTTCTGATCAGAAAGCCCCTGACTGCCAGCATTTTTGAGCGTTTTTTGAAGAGTCACAGAACATTGTGCTCTATGATCATGTGAACGCCAAAACTACCAAAAGACAGAGTAGACTTACTTCATGGGTTTGAACAGGCTCCATCGTGTGTGACTTTATCACATCTCTATAAAATCTTTAACAGGGTGTCCGCGGGGTTTTAAAATAAAAATTGTCAAATTTAAGGCCATTAAAAGTGTTAAATTTGGTCTCAGAGGTATTATTTTTTCAGACTATCAGGTGTCCTATTCTGTTTAAATTCTATATGCTTAAGTTCGCGTTAATTCGTTTAAATATGGGCTTTAGGGGTGCAACGGATCTCTCTCTATGGTTCGGCACGCACGTGATCCGCGGATCGGTCACGTGGAAGACCGAGGCGCCACCTGTTCAATCCAAACGAGAAAAGCACAGCGGTGGTCATGGCTAGTGGAGGAGGAGAGGAGCTTAAAAAACACCACTGGCATCGTTTAAGTCGCATGTATGGGAGCATTTTGGCTTCCCTGTAAAATACAAAGATGATACAAACGGCAAAAACGAACGCGCGTGCCTCTATGCCATACCAGCGTGACGGCGCAGCGCCACACACACAAATGTCCGATTGCTATGAAAGCAGGAAGGGAGGTGGCGCGCGCAAAATGCCTGGGACAATTGTTACATTAACGTGATGGGACCTGAAGTATTGATGGGGACAAATCTGTAAACGAGGAGTAAAGAAAAACAAACAGCGCTTCAGAAAGTTGAGGAAATGAGTGAAAGCAGGACACGCAGGGAGTGAGCTTGGCTATGGCAAGCCGTTTTCACATTTAATCAGCAATCGGACCTCTCTGTAATTCCTATTTAGCAATACGTTTCATTGATCCTCGTACTAACTGTGTTCTTATTAGTCAAAATTGCAAATGAAGACATCAACAGCTATGCTGTTACTAGTAGAAATTATAATGAAGGATATCCATAATAACAATGGCAATAGTAGGAATTAAGGTTGAGATATCTCAGAATCCCTAAAAACCTAAGGTGGCCTTTTTAACATTTATTAGGCAGACTGGATATGTACTCCAGATATCTATAATTCTATTGTTCCTGGTAGAAATTAACATTCCATACATCCATGAGAACATTCTTACTGAATATCTGACATGTTCATTCTACATAGTAAGAATCATTCAGTTAAAAAATCTTTGACGTTATAGATTTTATAGGACGTAACTTCATTAAATGAGTCTTGAGTTAAATGTTTGTATTTAATGAGCATTAAGCAGAAAAATGTTGCACTAAGTGTTCTACAAAATGAATAAGAGAGCAGTTATTTGTCTTTTTTTCTTTTCTTTGTGCTGATCAAAAAAATGATCCGACCCATGACTCAAATCCGTGCTACGATCTGAACCGTGAGTTTTTTGATCCGTCGCACCACTAGGGCACATAATCAAAGATCTTGTCTCCGTCTGAAAATGATGACGTCATATTCAGTGGTCGTTTGGCATCATCTCAGAACACGGCGCGCTCAACCGTCTATGTAAATAATAGAAAGGTCACTGATTAACACTTGCAATTCAGTGTCGTGATGGTTTTTAAAAAAATTATGAAGGTTGTAAAAAAGGTTTTAAAAAGTAGTAAATTTAACTTAAGGATTACTGTATATACCCTGGTTAATCATCTTGTTTCTGTGTCACCGTCAGGTGGAGAAGGTGGACGCCCGCGGCGTGCAGCTAGCTGCTCTCTTTATGGCTGGCGTCGACACAGCGTTGTTCATCAATGATGTCTGTGGCCAGCCGTTGCCGTGGGAACACTGCTGCCCCTGGGGCTTCTTTGATGGCAAACTGTTCCAGAGCAAACTGGCGCGGGCCGCTCGAGACCGTGCTGCTCTGCTGGACATGTGTGAGGGACAGGTATGAAGCAAGAGCGTCCCCTCCCATCTTGATGTTGTCGGTGGAAACGGAGACACACTGAAATAAACAAAGGAACTAACTGTCAACACATTTTTTTAAATTTAAGTTCCATAATGATGTTTTATTTTCTCAGGAGGAGTTGGTGTCAAAGGTTGAGAAGATGCGTCAGGCCATTCTGGAGGGCATTAATCTCTCCCGCCCTCCTCCTCCTCCCCCTCCTCTTCCACCTCCAGCCTTCCTCCCCCCTGCCATGGTCCCCCCCTTCTATCCAATGCCCCTCTACCCACCCCGCCCGATGGGTGGCATGCCCGCACACCACCACCCACACCATCCACATCACCCCGCCCAGCACAGACCCAGAGCCTTCCCAGGTATATGCCAGCTCTCATTTTACCAAGCATGTCTGCAGATTTATGGAAACATTTAAACTGTTTTTGTTTGGTGCTTAATGATGTTTAACATCTGTCAGTAGTACAAAGTTTAGAGAAGGGTCTCGTTTATAGTGTGTAAAGATGGACTTACTGTCTTTTCCTCTTCAGGCATTCAGTCCATCCCTCCTCAAGGAGGGAAACTGGAGATCGCTGGCATGGTGGTGGGCCAGTGGGCGGGGAACAAACCAATCCGTGGCAGAGGTGGCTTCAACATGCAGGTGGTGTCGGTGGGATCAGGAAAAGGGTGAGTTTCAACATTTACACCAATACAGTCATTGGTATTATTAGAGGAGTTTGGATGAACTCCTCCAGTTTGGTCAGTGCAGTGGTTGATGAGCAGGAGTGTGTCACTGCTACTCAGAGATTCTTAAAGGTGTGGAACACTGAAAAACCATTTTTAAAGATTATTTCTGATTATAATCAGTCACTCTGAGTGTTTCATGCATGCTGAACATGAAAATAGTCTCCAACACCTATCTCCTGCATTAGCTTACAACTTACACGGCATTCATTCCTACCAGAGACCACTGCAAATGCATTGATTAAACGAGTTCCACACCTTGAATGTGATGGGGAAGACAATTTGAATCATTTAGATGTGACCTCTGAAGGAAATGTCCTTCAGTCTCAGCAGTAGTGAGCCAGACTTAAACCTGGGACTCTGGTGCTGAACTGTTGACCTTTAAACTTTAGGATAGTTGGCAGGCAATGATGCCGTCTAGTCAAATCAAACATATCTGTGATATTGCAGACATGAAACCCCCCCAGCTTTTGACAGATCCATGACAGGTGATCTGTGTGAATCATGAGATTTAATAGGGGTGGGGGAGAGGTGTGTGTGTGGGGGGGGTATATAGTATCTAAAGTAGATCTTAGATCTTAAATTGTCATGAGTGTCACGTCATTTTGCAAGCTCACTCGTTCATCAGCCTAGATACATTTTTGTTGTGGTAACTAAACAACATGAGTTCAGCTTTGGTGCTGAGCAGCATGGTGGATGTCAGTGAATTTCCCAGCTAAGGACAGCATAACACAGTTTACATGCAAATTGTGTTTTTATTTGCATTCAAACCTTTGCTACTATTTTGGGATAAAATTAGGATTATTGATTGTCCAATTCAAACACGCACTCGGGTAAAGATGCATAGCCTTCTTCTGAGTTCACAACAAACGAGGATGTAAAGGGATGTTAGAGTATCAACTGGCCAGTGCTCGACTAACAGGTGAGACATTATTTTGTCTGGAATGTTGGATTAACGTCTAAGATTCTCTTAAATGGTGTGTGAATGATTGTTGGTCTTTTGATTGTGATGAATGATTATCTTGTTTTGTCACTGAACCCGTCTGCATTGGTTTTAGAGGAGATAATAGTATTTTTCCCCTTTAGGTGAGCCAACACAACAACTTATTGCACCGTAAAAAAATTAAAACCCGTTTTTGTCAGACAAGATCATCTCTGTTAGAAGCAGGTGTTGAGGCGCTGTTACTAATGTTAAGATTTACTTAAGTTTAATTTATGGATATCATTGTTTTTATTCACATGAACTTTAGCCTCTCAGCAGCAGGGCTGTAACCATACACATAAATCTTGGTTTGGTTTCTACCCCGACCTTTTGGGTCACAGTTTATTATGGGTTCAGGTTAACAACAAAAGGAAACAGAGGCCTGGTGGCTCATGTAACAGTGGTGAAGCCATTTAGCTTTCTCTATTTCCACCAGTTGTTCCTCTGGCCTGTGGGTGACTGGGGTTACAAACCCATCCTGATGATTTAGAGGATTGTCCTCTTCTTCTCTATCCAGGCTGCCCGCAACAATAAGGATAAAAACGTGGGACTAACGTTTTCTACGCCTTGGGTCTTTATGGTGGCAGTTTGGTGCATTTACATCTTTAGACCTCTGATTGACATTAGGCTGCAGCAGCTCATGAGTCTAATGATACTGAAGGGAAAGTGCGCTGGTAGAGAACTCTTTAATGTATTTTGTTTTTTTTAGGAGGGGAAAAGAGATTCCAGCAAAAATAAAGGGAGGGAAAAAGTCACCCGCCAACAGAACACAGGTACAGCACCAAAACGGTGAAGCTAGCTGTTTATTTGGGCTTTTATGTTATTTTAATGCATGCTGGCGTTACTGTCCTCCCTCAGACATCACCCCCCCCACCCAGCAGTCCCACCAAGCCCTCAGAGGAGGCGGGCTCCATCCCAGAGGTCTCAAGTCAGCAGCTGAACGGCAGCTCAGCAGCCTCCGCCATCGGCCAGCCCCTGGAGCTGGCCCCCCTGGTCCAGCCAATCCCGTGTGCCTTAGCCAGCAGAGACAACCAATCAGAAGGGGTGGAAGTGGAGGCCCCCTGTTGCCTTGACGACTGCCCGTCAGACGGAGCGCTACAGAAGGAGGAGTGATGGCACCCTACCCAGGATGCACTGCTCTCAGAGAGTTATCTGTGTTCGACTGCCTTTCCCCTGTTTTTGTAGCCCTGTCTACTAGCTGCACTCTGAATCACATGGAGCAGGAAGGGAAGCTAGGCCGCTCCTGGGTTCACTTCCTGCTCCATTTGATAGACTGAAGCAGTTAGCTGTTGCTCCCCTTTATTTTACTCATGTGGTTTTACATCGTTTTATGAAGAAAGGTTTTCTCCATGAATCTGTAAGCGCCCTGCTACTCCTCAAAGAAAAAATATCCTAAATGTCACTTTCTCGCACTCAGAGCGAAATAAGCTTAAAGCCGCACCCCCCACCCCTTCCCCTCCCCATTACGGCCCACCACCTATATGAGCCCCCAGTCCCTTCAGTAGGGGCATCTGTACAGTTCAAGTTTTTTATTTTATTTTTTTAATGGTCCCATTGTCTGAATGTGCACACTGATGTTTAGAATGCAGTGACTGGAGGTGGTTTCCATGGTTATGGACGCCATGCCTGGTCGCTGTGGTGAGTAGCTGTAGAATGACGTGGCTCGATGCCACAGCCATCCTGTGAGACGTTTAAGACGAATTGAGAGTTTGACTCTTGATACGTGGGAGTGTTTTCAACACAGTGGTGTACCATTCTTCTGTGCAGTGATGCCCGGCCCCCCCAACCCCAACATACACAGTGTTAGCATGTGTGCTAGCGGAAACCCCCACTTTATGGATTGATTGGATTTCTATCACTGGAGCACGTCTGCACCATCATGGTTATAGTGTGCTATCTTACTTTGACCTATGTAGCATAGCCTAGTGCTTAGATGTGCTAAGAAACCCCATAAATTTATGCACCTTAAGCCCTGAAGTATGCAAGATCGTCCTTTCCCCCTTGTCCTTTTGTCCCAAAGCTTTGATTGTATTACCCAGCAGAAGCACTTATTGTTGTATTTAAATAATGAATCTGAATAAGCCCCTATACGGTTGAATCAGCATTCTGCCAGGGACGCCCCCTGCTCCTGAGTAAATCTTTATAACGTGTAGAATTACGTTTAAAAGGTAGAGATCTATTTGACAGACGTCAGAATGTGAACAGAGTGGTTTCAGACAATGAAGCACTTTGTTTAAAAAAAATTCAACCACACTGGATAGTCCTCTACCAGGTAAAAAAAAAGGAAGAAAATAACTGAACTGAGGCACCTTTTTAACGCAAGGCCAAAAAGTAAACTTAATGCTGCCCAGTAGTAGAGGGAAGTGGATTTTGAGAGTTTCAAGCAACTGCTGCCGGGCAACATGCCTCGTGCATTCAGTCTTGAACTTTACACAGAAGCTGAAAGGGGTCCTGGTTAGATCAGAGACTCCTTGGAATCATTTCAGAGTTTAAGAAAAGTTCGTTCCAAAGTATATGTCAGAAAAACTGTCGGCCTGAGACAGCAGGTATAAATACCATGAATGGGTGTGGCAGCAGAGCCCCACGGGTCCCACCATCCTCTGGTGGTGATCAAACAACCGATCCCAGAACTCTAGGTGTCCCTTTAGATCAGCAGGAAGCCTTTCACCTGCCCTGAACTACTTCCTCCAGACACAACAGAGCTTCTACGGGCTTTCACGTGAGGGGAGTGCTGCTCAATACCTGAGACTTCTAATATATTGAAATGTTTTTAGAGCACTTATGTTTGTAGACAATGAATCGTGCCCTTTCCAGTAGGTCTTATCAGACGAGAGAAATTTACTTACCAATAACTGGTAGCACAGCTGCGAATCTAAAAGCAGTAAAGCGACAGATAATGCCTGAGAGATACTGTCCATGATCTTTGTCATCTCTCTAAACTTACTAAGAAAGACTGCAATCAGCTGCTTACATGAAAAAAGGCAAGTCAGCTAGAAGCACCTTATTTTCTTACTACGTTAATGACTTGTGCTCATTCATGTGCCACAAAATTGACAGTAAAAGCTCCTCTGAAATGCCATTTTGAAGGATTGACAACAACCCTGACTCTGTATGTGTTAATGTAGTCACTTCAAATATCTCCCTCTGTTACGAACTCAACCATTACAGTGACACGTTGACCCTACCGCGAGCGTAGGCCTACGCTCGTCGTCGCGAAGCTGGATTGCATCGCCGTCTCTTACACCAACACCAGATGAAATCAGAGGTTCAAACTTGTTAGCCGGTATCGTTAGGACTCGAGGTGTTTCTAGGTTAAGCGTAACAGCGTCAGGGCTTAACACCGGACTGTAAAACACCAAGACTAGACTAGAGATTATAGCTCTACTGGCCGAAATACTAAGTCTAGGATAACTAGTACTCATACTCTCAGCTGTTTCAATTTTTGACATTATTACAAATAACATGTATTTCAACAGTACATTGTGAGAAAATAAACAAAGATGGCTTTTTCAGCGGCGATCCAGAGCGCGATCCGGTATCCGATGCCCTCTCTCGATTCGCTCGCCAGATGACAGTTAAAACACACACAGACATACAAACACACACTCAAGCGAAACACCACACCCAGATATCAGTCGCATTTGTTACCAGCAGCATTCTCTCTGCTTTTGTGCTGAAGTGATATTTTTTGTGCAGTTTTAAGTTTAGTCGAGTGGTCGTCAGTTCATCAGAGATCATTTGGTAACACTTTCTACTGACCTATGAGATCCCACACTGACAAGTCTGCACAGACGGTTTTAAAAACGACAAAGATGTCACTGTTTTGGTGTCAGATTGAACACACACACACACACACAACACACCAATAGACATGCTGATACATTGATGTTAAATCCAGAGTTACACAGTAGCTAGTTTGGAGTAAAAAAAAAACTCAACACAACACTCAGTGTTGTGACCCTTTTTGTCCTCGTCTATTTTAGTTCATTAGGTATTGATCGGTGATTTTTCTTGTTCTAACCGTTCCCTGTTCTGATGCTTTATCTTGCATCCCTGTTCATACACTTGTTTTCTTCGCCCTCTCTTTTGTCCCTTATAGAATGCATACATTATCACACACACACTGATGCTCATTACAGCAGGCACACACAAACACACTAAGATGAACCCCCTCCTCGTACTTCTCTCTCTTTCTGCCTGTCCGTTAGCCCTTTAGGACCGTTTTATTGGCCGTTTTTTTCTCTCTCTCCCTTTTCTCTGGGCTGCCCCGCCCCTTAATCAACCCAACTAACAGTAAAGGTTATATTAACGTTGATAATCAGTTTCTGTATGTATCTAGCCAGAGTGATAAAAAAATCAGAAAAAAATCTAAACAGTTTTATTCAATTGTGCAAATGTGTTTTCTTACTATTTTTAATGTTATTACATCTTCTAATCTTAACCTTCTACCATCGCTTCAGTTAGTACTGAAATATGCTTAGCCAACCTAGAGATTTGAACTGTAATGATTGCCATTCTCCTTACCTGTATGTTAAATGGCATCTTTAGACCACGTCACCGTTTTTCTGTATGAGTAAATATCGCCCATTTCTTCTAATTGAAAATTGTCGTCTGCACTATGTATGATTCTCATAATGTCCCTGATAACGATTTATCTCACGATCAGTCTAGGCTGAACTCTGCTCCCTTGCACAAAGCAGCGAAACATCTCTTGTGAACATCTGAGAACCAAAGTACTGCCCCTGTTCCCTATGAAACCCCCATGTTCCCTCCCCCGTGACCGACCCAACATCAACAGTCTGTGCCCTCCCCCCTTCTCCAAGTAATGGGTCAACTGATGTTTTTATGAGTAGATAAAACTTTTCAGCAGGTGTGATTCATTTGACAAGTTCGTGAGGTGATGGTGGCAGTCACAGAGACGCAGACGGACAGAGGCCGTTGGTGAGCAAGGCAGGTTTGGATAAATCCAGCCCAGAGAGAGATGTTTGGGTAAATCCATGTCTCCACTCATTTAAAGTTGTGCGATTACCACAAGTCTTCGGTCACACTTGGGTTTTTGGAGTCCTTGTTTGTATTTGTTCATACATTTTTTTTTACCTTCTATCTTTCCGTTCTCTCTCTGGACTGAGGCTCACGGACTTATCAGGCACCAAGGATGAAATTTCCTTTCATCACAAATCTGAGAAGCCTTCCTGGAGATTCCATATTCAGGAAAAAGTTAAAGGATGATTTGAATTTTACACAGTATCATGAATTGAAGCTTTAAGTGCAAAGTAGATTTTATTTTATTTTTATTTATTTAGTTTTTTTTTGGGAGGGGGGGTGTGATGGGCTAAAAGAGGAAAAGTTGAATCCAGCTATTTTAGTGGGTTTTACTTCTCTGTCCTTTAAAAACAAATGTCCAACGTGTGATTTGCTTAGAGGAAGGTGCAACACCAGAGCTCAGGTGTTGAGAGGAAATTTGTCTCTGTGCGACTGATAAAGGTTAAAACTGACCTGCCTCCAGGATAGAGAGCATCTTTAAAGCATGAGGGGAACCAGGTCCCAGAGAGACAAGTGTTTTATGTAGTATTGTAGAAGTGAAGCAGTATTATGACCACCCGTAGAACGGAACCATCCCAGGTGCTGTACCTGTTCGGATCAGTTGATTGTCTCTGCATCTTGTCTGGTTCGATTAAAGGTCCGTCATTTCTGTCTGTCTCTCTATGCCGCTGCCCCCTATCCTCCTGTCAACACCCCCAACCCCCTCAATCCCAACTCGGCTCCCCAATAACATCTCCACACCTCCTTAAGTCCAATTCATGCTGATCATCGTGGACCAATTTCTCACTTTGGTCAGTTTTCAGCAGCGTGTGTCCTAATGAGTCAGCACCCATCACCACCCAAAACTACCCGTGCAGCGAAAAAAAAGGGTTCAAATGTATCCATAATATAATTGTTATAGAAATATTATCATCATTATTGCTGTTATAATTATGGTTGGTATAATTTGTCATCGTTAGCATTATGGAAGCACCAGACAGTCTTTAGAAAGGTGAGAAAGGAAAGTTTTGTTTTGTTTTTAATTTGTCTGGCTGTTGGTGGTCTGATCTCACAGAGGGAGGGGAGAAAAGGTTCAGGAAGAGACGATGATGGCAGTCATGTTTGTACTGGTTGGGAAATGACTTACAGTGCTGAAATAAAATTTATTCTTTTAGTAAAAAAAAGTAATTTTTGTGTCCTGTCTTGATTTTTTGGTTGTTTGTGGTTACGTTGGATTACTACAGTCGCATAAAGACATGATGTGTAAAACCTCTGACCAAAGATACTTATTTACCAACCATAGTGAAGGTTTTCTTCAGCTCTTTTATTCTCTGGAGAGCCAAAACCACAGTAAAGTCCTATGATTGCTGCTGCCACAGTCTTGAACTAAAATTATGTTGAGAAATGATGGGAGTTGAGCTGCTTTGGTCAAATCTGTAAACGTGACTGCTGTAGATGTTCGTTTGCTACGGTTGGCTAGACGTATGACACTTTTGGTTTAGTTTTCATTATATAAGAAGAATAAAGTTTTTATATAGTTCCACTGAAGATAAAAATCACAAGGCTTTTGAAGAAAGAAAAAAGTTATGATTAAAAGATAAAAGCAAAAATGAAAAAAGAACAAGGGACCCTGAAAAATCAGAATTGCTAACCTGTGTGGGTCAGACACATTTTTATTGTAATAATTTAATTGGATTTTTTTATTTGGTTTGGTTGATAATTAGGTAAACTCTTAATATATATATAAAACATTTAAATCAGGCGGGCTTAACGAGCCCCAGCTTTAAGTATCGCGATATTTGGGCAGGCACTAGGCAGCAGCCCTGCTACTCTGCTCTGAAAGATGGCGGAGACGATATGGCAGCCACCTGGGCTACACCAAGGCTTATGGTACACCACCTCTGCTAGAGCCGAATTAGTGCCGACTTCTCGGGAGAAACACCAAGCTCACAACCACGCAGCATCGCGGCGGGAGCAGCGAAGTGTGTGAGAGACGATATCTGAGCGCTAGCTGGCTCTCCAGAGGCTGAGTTGGGAGTGAAGAGGCAGAGGGAACCGCCAATTCCAGCTAACTGCCAGCTAACGCTGCTGCCTGTCTCCAGGGAACAGTCGGTAAAAACTAGGACCCCTCCGACAGCTACAGATGGTTTTTATTCACAAATAGATGATGTTAACAAGGGCTCGTGCGCCTTAAACCTTATCCAGCTCCAAGTCAACCTCATTTGATCCAGGAGCTGAGGAGTTAGCGGGCTCTCCAGAGACTGATAACGTTGTTCTGGGTGAAGTCAGACCGCGGTGTCGCAAGCCTGTTTTAATGTGTTTTTGTTTTTCAGCTCTGGTCCAGGACACCCCCGCATTGGTGCCAGATGTTCCATCAGGAGACAGAAGAACTCTGGACTGATGAGAGGGAGCTGTGGGATGAGGTAGTAGTTTGTATAGTTTTAGGATCATACCAGATCTGGGAGATAACTATACAGCCTACTGTCTTTCTCACAGCCACCAAACCACCAACATCATCAGGCCACATCTGGCTGGTCCACATCTTCTGTTGTCATGGTGACCAGAACCATCATTCTCCTACACTGTTCTTTATCTTGTGTGTGTGAGATGTTTTTGTTTTTCTGGGTGGCAGAAAACCAAAATCCACTTACTGTTGCTGCTCCAAACAATCCCGAAGCATTTGTAGGCTGAACATGACTCATGAACGACTCAGTCTGGAACAAACAAGAAGCAGGTTGGGTGTGATGTTGGGGGGGCTGTGGAGGATTTGTGTTGGTCGCTGTGCTGTGGTGAGGTAGTTAGTAGTTGTGTTGTTGTGGGGTTGGAGATAGCACTGCCCCTGTTTTGGAGATACAACTATACAACTGACTGCCTTCCACAATGTGGCAGTACAGTGCACTTAGTTCCACTTTAACAGCCTAGACTCTACTTAGATTTATTTTTGATTTGGTATTCAATCCTAACAGGAATTTGCAAACCAGTCAAGGTTTCATCCAATGAAAGGATTCATTCTATTTTCTGGGTTTCAGCAATTAAGAGAGGATGGTTTTATCCAATGGTGAAAATAAAACAGTTCAGATTTAGAATCCAGGTTACTTACAGGTGCTCGAAATCCTTCACATTCTTGGATTTTACTGGGACATTTAAGAAGCATGCTGATCACATTGTTAATGCTGTGATTTTGCCTCTGCGCCATTAAAATAAAAAATTTTTGACAACTTTTAACTATCGTCTGGATTCCTCACGCAAACACGGATAAAGGTGAGCTGGTTTGACCCGGTCGGAAGCTGCAGGTTCTCTCCTGAGCTGACCTCGTTCAGGTGTTCTAATTGGATGAGGGCTGTGGAGGTGTTCCCCAACGCGTCTTCTGATTGGTCGAATCATGACTCAAAGATGGACCTGAAGCAAGAGCTCTTACATCTACAACTTTTTTAGTAGAATGGTTTACCAGCAAATTTAATAATGAAACACTAAGCTTTTCAAAAGTAATTTTGAGATAAACACGTTATATTTGTTGAGCAAGCATTTAAATATTTGCAGTGTTGCAGATTTTAACAATTTAATTTCCCTAAGGCCGATTTTCCTAAACATGAGACACGAGGGTCGTTTTGTGTAATTTAATCCAATGACTACGGAATTTAGCTAAAATTATTAGTTATATAAAGACAATTTGTTAATTACTCGAAACTTTTGACCTTTCAAGAAATTAATTTGTAAGGACTTCGTTTTTTTCTCTTCAGTGATTCTTCTTGTAAATATATGATCTTTGGAATGACGTAACTTCCGGATCAAGGCAAACATGGCGAATATTCGATGTGTGAAGGTGAGAAAATAATTAAAACAGCCTCTGTTTCGCGCTGTGTGGCTTAAGTTAGCGATTATAAGTTAATATAAGTGTTATCTGAGCGCTCGCGTTTACACTACACATTTGTTTGTACCGGTACGTTTGTATTCCGTGTAGTTTGATGGTGAGGCTATCATAGTGGTCTTTAGTTCAGCCATATTGGGGTTGGGGTCAAAGTTCATGTTCTCTGTAACTAGCAAAGACTGTATATATATGGTAACTAGTCAGACTTTAGTTATGAATGAGTTTAGCAGTAAAGAGCTCAGTGACTCATCACTGTCCAGGAGCAGTCCTAGTGGGGCTTCAGGGTGGGCCAGTGCCACCCTGACAGCAAGCTTATACTTATAATGTGTGAGGAAATAATCAGCAATGTAATGTACTGGAATATTTCACCTTGGACGTGCTTAGATTTGATTTTAGAGTGAGAACAGTGTTCAGGGTAATCCTTCATGATTTTACAAACAAACAAACCAATTCAGTTTATTTATATAGCGCCAAATCACAACAAGAGTCGTCTCAACGCACTTCACAAAGTAAACATTCCAATACAGTTCAGTTCATTAAGCCAATCAGTAAAATTTTTTCCTATTTAAGGAACCCAGCAGATTGCATCAAGACACTGACTAGTGTACTAAGCAAGCATGTAGCGACAGTGGGAAGGAAAACTCCCTTTTAACAGGAAGAAACCTCCAGAGGATCCTGGCTCAGTATGAGCAGCCATCCGCTACGACTCACTGGGGGTTGAGAAGACAGAGCAGGCACACGCACACCCCACACACACATACCATATATATCAAATAGTGTTTCTATGGCTACACTGTGATTTCTTAGTAGAAGTTCTATTTAGTATGAGAAACTTTATTGTCTTTATCTGAGTGAATCTATAATCAATTCAATAGGTGAACTAATAGTAGCACATTCTATGTTAAAGAAATTAAGATGTAATATCAGGAGAGGGAGAATGTTCAGTGGTTGGCAGCAGTGTGCCAGCCGATGGCCCCCTCCATGAGGCCACCACAGCTCAGCAGAACGCCAGTGTAGCTTCTTCTGAGGAGAAAAACACTTAGAGAGAAAATAAAGTTAACAGCTGAAATAATGCAATTAGAGCGTGGTGGTAGAAGAAAGTCGCAGAGTGTGGAAAGTGGTCAGTATGTCCTCCAGCAGTCTAAGCCTATAGCAGCATAACTACAGAGATAACTCAGGATAACCTAGCCTTTTAGATGGAGGCATGTGGGAGGCAGGGCCAGGGAGAAAAGTCTTTAACGACTGTAGTCCCCTCTGTACACTCCACCTCCCTCTGCTCCCCACTCGTCTAAACCTGGGCTAACATCAGAATTTAACCATAAGCCCTATCAAATAGAAAAGTTTTGAGCCTAGTCTTAAAAGTAGACAAGGTGTCTGCCTCACGGACTAAAGCTGGGAGCTGGTTCCACAGGAGAGGAGCCTGATAGCTAAAAGATCTGCCTCCCATCCTACTTTTAGATATTCTAGGAACCACCAGTAAACCTGCAGTCTGAGAGC